>JAYESA010000005.1:257138222-257265722 GCA_036927795.1 Iris macrosiphon
CCCATCTCACCCATTCTCTGGGTTGGCATTGTTCCCCCGTGTCTAATTCCGATCGTACTTAGTTCTCGTCTTTTATTGAAAAAAATAATAATCTTATTTTATTGTATAGATGGGTCTAACCAATATCTCATTAACTTGAACTTGTTCTATGTAGCGGCCACACAAAGTTACACGTGCATTCTCTTTCCTATCCAAACCATAGTGAGCCCTCGTAACATGTGTTTCTCACGCATGAACAAGTTTATATATTAGGCTATTATCATGAATACAAACTATTGTCAAATCTACAAACACTATTACTCCGAACCATTCATTAGGCTGGAGATATATAAAAAAATTGGTGGGCTGGGTGGATGGGTGGAGCCCACCACCGCCCATGATAACGAGGGTTTAGCGGAGATGGAAAAGGGGTGAATAAGAAAGGAGAAGGAATATTATCAACTATTAAAAAGGCAATACTGGTCAAAAATGTTCGTTGGATAGACTTTATAAAATTTGTGTTTTGATAACAGTTTTTGAAAGAAGAAACAAAAGTGAAAAATTTTATGTTTGATAAAATTTTTTTAATAAAAATTTATAAAATATTTATAGTCGTGTGAAAAAAATTTGTGAAATTTTCTTTTAAAAAACTCGTGTGTAAGTATATATATATATATATATATATATATATAAATATATATATATATATATTATATATATATATATATATAATTTTTTTTTGGAAATAGTAATTGAATATAAAGAAATGAGATTACAACTAAAATGTATCCACATCTCACTTCAAGCATATATAGTATATTATATATATATATTAATACATATATAGTATATATATTATTTTTTTGGAAATAGTCAATTGAATATAAAGAAATGAGATTACAACTAAAATGTATCCACATCTCACTTCAAGCAGCATCTCCCCAATGCTCCAACCCATCAATATTATATATATATATATATATATATATATATATATATATATATATATATATATATATATAGAGAGAGAATAAGGGAGGTGAGGTGGCACCTCGCTCTCAAAACAAGGGTGACGGTGATGTGGCACAATCACAACCACACAAACGAGGGGAAGGGGTTAAGTGCAATTTGCCCAATTATGAAATGTGTGGTTGGAATTGTGCCACGTCACCGCCACCCTTGTTTTGTTTTGGAAGTGAGGTGCCATCTCACCTCCCTTATTTCTCTCTCTCTCTCTATATATATATATATATATATAATATATATATATATATATATATATATATATTAAAGTAAGTAAAAAAATCGGGCCGGTCCAACCCAATCTGGAATCGGTCCGGACCCGTAATGTTGCACACCGGATCGGGCCGGACTTACGGGCCGATTTTGCCGACCCAGTCCGGAACCGCGGAGGAGGTAGGCCGAGCCGGGTCCGGATCGTTGACCGGGTCCGGGCCGGTTCGGACCGAGTTTGACCAAACCGGGCCCGTGGCGGGTTCCAGGCTGCCCCGCACTTTTACACACCTTGAGTTTTGGCCTGCTATTCGTTATCTGCGACGTACAACTTTTCTTCTAAAAAATTCGTGCGAAGACATACATATCAAGGTGTGTAATTGGCGGGCCGGACCGAGGTCCGGTTTGACCAGTTTTGATTGAATTCTGGCCGGTCCAGGTTCAAATCCAGACGTGCACCGGACCGGTCCGGCACGTAGGCGCTGAAGGCCGATCCAGTCCGGACCCATGACCGTGGCTGGAGGTCCTGGTCGACCAGGCTAGGTCCTGGCCGGTTCGGGGGTTGTACCGGACCGGTCCGATTTTTTTTTTATATATAATATAAGTTATATAATATTTTATGTATATAATAAATAGAAAATTATAAGAAATAAAAATTATAAAAAAATTATGTAAAAAAAATATTTTTTACACAAATTATAAAATTATATTAAATTAAATCAAAGAAATCGGGTTGGTCCGACCCGACCGTGAACCGATCTGGACCCGTAGCTTTGCACACCCGGACCTTGGTGGGACTTACGAACCGATTTTGTCGATCCAGTCCAGACCTGCGGAGGGGATGGACCGAGTCGGTCCGGATCGTTGACCAGATCCAGATCAGCTCAGACCGACATTGACCGGACCGAATTTCCGTACGTCCGGCTCATAGTACACCTTCACATGCATATTGTGAATTTTGGTCAATGAAAAAAAATGTAATCTACAAGTTTAAGATGTTGGTACAAAGAAGTAAAAACATACAGCTGATCTCCTCTTCTTTGTTGGGACCAACGTCTGCTCCAGTCCCCACAACCCCGAGTTTCCGAACTGAAGTGCCTCATGTAGATTACCATAATACATCGAGTGTTTGTCGCTCGTCTTACTTTCAAGCACGTAATTTTAAATTTTAATTATTTTTTAATTGTGCCGAATTATTGTTAACCGCTTTCACATTCCACCTCAATTAAGTCTCATGCACTCTTTTTTCATTCCTTTCTTCGCTTCTCCCTACCTTCCACCCTCAATAAGCTTACTCTCCTCTATTTATGCACAAATTCTAAAAATAGAAATCTAGAGTTCTTATTAGGTTTTAAAATTTTTACATTAACTATTCCTATATTTATGTTTATTATACGAAATATTCCTACATTAAAACTAATTACACGGAATACACTTATGTTTTATATTTTCTATAAAAAAAGTATAAAACTAACGACGTCTATGTTTAAATTTTTTTTCTAAAGAGAGAAATACTCCATGTAATTAGTTTCAAATTAGTAGTGCCTCCGTTAATAAACATAAAATATGAAAATCGTTAACGTAAATAATCCTAATTTTTAAATCTCTAATTTCAAAAACAAATAATCTCACAATTTGAATACAAGTACACTAAAATACTAGTATAAAAATCTTATGTTTAACCCCCTTTCTTGATCTAAGAAAATCATGCCAAATATATTCAAGAAAATACATGTAAAAACAACCTACAATATTAATGTTATTGGGTGAGAAAAAAATAATTTGCAAATTTCAAGTTTGTTTGATTAAATTTATCATTTCTCACAATTATCCCACCAAATTTGCTCTTACATGTTGCTTGTGATGGAACTTCTTGCAAATCCGTCATAATCAAGACATTTTGGAAAAGAATTATTCAAGAATTGCTTGGAAAAATAAGTGATAGGAGAATGGAGAGTAAAGGGGATGGGAGATTAATGGAGGCCAAAATCATCCATTATTTCTATTAACATTTGGTTGGATTAAAATTATAAAAAAAAGGACGAAAGAGAGGCTCATTCTTTTATATTTATTGATTTGGAAACTTATTAACAATTTATAAGATTTGAAGCATTATATATATATTATATATAATATAGATACAAGAATTGAGAGACTTATATACAAAAATATTCATTTAGAAATTTTTGTTAACCTTGCTTGAACCATGGGTGGACTTAATTTCTCCCCTGAAATTCCCCTACCATTGCCCCTAATAAGTAGGGTCGTTCTAACATTCGAAGGACTATGTACAAATATTAAAAAAATTATTTTTTTGAACCACTATAGAAATGCTCTTTTTTTTTTTACTATCTAATGAACACATATTGTAGTTTCTAAAAAAAAATAAGAAGACTTAAATCTAAAAATAAAAATTTCACATTAGTAACATATACGGAGGTTAAAAGTTTTAACACCTTCCGATTTTTTGGAAATGTACGATTGCACAACTTGCACATACTTAGAAACAACCATGCTAATAAGGTTGTTATGTTTATGCCTCAAGTTCTGCTTCGAGTTTTAATTCATATGTACCCGCTAAACTAATTTTCTATTTATTTATTTATTTATTTCTCTTAATCTGATTTTAATTTAATATTTTGTCTGTATTATATCTCTACTAATATAATGAGACTTGAAAACGACTAAAAACTGAGCCTTCTAAGCCGTTTATAAATCCTTCATTAATTAATAAAAAAATAATTGCATGTAAAAAAATTGTTGAATTTTTTTTTTTTGTTATAAATAAGGTCCCGGGGAATCGAACCTAACCATCCAAGGATAATTCCTCCCATCTTAACCACATGAGTTAGAAAGAAATATTTGATTATAATAGATAATATTACGTAGTTAAACAATTAGTTAAAATTTATCTATTTTAAAATTTTTAATAACGTGAAATTATACATACGGCTTAGACGGATATCTGTTTTCAAGACTTTTTATAAAGAATAGAGATATAACGATAACAAATATAATTAAAATATAATCAAATCTATAATAAATTTTAATTAATTAATTAATTAATTAATTGATATTATATATATATATAGAGAGAGAGAGAGAGAGAAGAGGAGTAGTAGGAGGAATTCACATTCCCTCCTATTGTACTTTCTAATGTTTATAACCGTTAGATCTTATTTAAGTCAGCTAATATTAATCGTTGATTTGAACTATTCATATCAATGATCAAGATTAGATGATTTAAACAAGATCCAACAGTTGATAACATGGAGATGTTTGAAAATACAAAAAAATTGAAATATAGATCTCTCCTTATAATATACTAGTATATATGCACGTGTCTTTTGCACGTATCTTGGAGTGGATAATGTTGATGAGTTGATTTAACTTTGTTGTTTTTAATTATATAGGTTAAGAATTCAACCCTTCAAATTCCGTGGGAACATCTTAGAAGTTTTAGTAAGTAGTAATGAACCCTTTGATTTCCGTAATACATTAATGAATCTCTTAAATAGTTATCAGTGGAATTTATTGTAGGTATTCTTTTAATTAGTAAATATATTGAAGGACATTTTTGGAAAAAAAAATTCACGGTGAAGCCTACTTTTGACATTATATAGTAGAATATATATATATATATATTATATATATATATATATATATATATATTATAGTTTAAATACATTTAAATATTTAAATTATTTTATAATAATATTAGAAAAATTATTTTACTTGCACGTGAATTTACTAGCTTCTAATAATAATTGAAAGGTACTGCTCCAAAGCACTACTTTGCTTGAAGCACTCCAATTTGGGAAAAAAATTAGCGAATAGGTGAAAGACTACTTTTAAAAGTTATTTCTGCTCGTACATTTTAGAAACAGTAATCCCAGATCAAAGCTTAGTATGTTGTTGGGCTACATGTGTAAGTAAGTCTCATGAATATCGTGTCCAAGGAAACTATATTTGAAGTTTATCTTGTCCAAGATACTGATGCGTGAGCTTGACGAAACGTTCCAAATATGACAATTACATCCATTCAAACAATTAATACACAGATGTAACACGCCATATACTTGCAACAAACAATAGGTTTCAATCTCTCCTCCACCAACAAATACTATATATTGGGAATGTTTGCTTCACAGACATGAGCAACAAAGTGGTCCAAAATTCGGCTACTATACGTATTTTGTTAGAAAATTTACAGACAAGATTCAATATAATCTGACATAAAAAATAAATTTTGTCTGTCATGAAATAAAAATTCTTGTATCAATTTTTTTTCCTTCAAAGTAAAGTGAGAAAATAAAAATAAAAATCTCATATTCACTTCAACAAGTGAAATTTTCACTTCGTTCCTGTCACGTTCCAAAACCAGAATACTGGAGAGCGGAGACGGACAAAACCAACTACGTACACTAGAGTATTCAATATCCCGAGATACGATCACAGTTGTCTAGACATGTGAATGTTTTACTCTACAATCCAACAGTCATTTCTGGGTCAAGAGTCCTAGGTGTCTAAATCTCAAGCAAGCAACAAGTTATAAGATGTATGAGCATCAAACATATAATAGTAAGGTGTCCCAAACTATACATAAACAGATGATCATGAAGCTAGTTAGAAAATAAAGAACCAGTAAGAGTACAATATTACATGATCAGCTCTTGCTATAGTCTAGAATATACTTTACATGTAGTCCCGCAGGCTAGAATGTCAAGTTCCAAAACACGAGCTAAATACGTGCTCGGTGGCCAAACGTCTCAAAAGTATAAGTACAAGATCAAGTGGGTGATGAAGAAGAAACCCACTCATGTTCTCGGGTGCTCCTGTTGTTCACCATCTTGAGACGAAAAATACGGGAGATTCTGAAGTCCTGCTCCAAAATCTGGCCATACAAAACCAGTGGGGTCAGACCCCAAAACAGTACGTACCACAAGGGAGCCAACTTAGGAACTAAAATCAGCATGCAGACAAATCAGTAAAATATAGCACAAGGAACAGTTAAATAAGTGCAACAGGTAAAATAATAGTTAAACGGTTCGAATGGAATAGATTTATATCATAAGTCACATGGCATAACTAGATCTTATCCACATAATCAAATAGAAATGAATAACCGATCAACTATATAACTGAATCAAGTATAAAATATCTGATAAGAACAATTAGTTTGGTGGAGTCAAATCCACTACCAAACTAGAATATAAGAAAAATAAAATAAGTACATTTAATGATCAAGGAGGCTCGAATGGAAGACCTCCTCGAAAGAGAGAAGTAGCAAGTCCTGATCCGTGCTCCTGCATATAGTCAATATCGTCTACACCAGGAAAGGGACCAAGTCCTCAGAGGGACGTAACAAGATACATAAAAGCATGCCACAATATACTGAAAATAAACATCCAAAAATGTCTCATAACCATTCTATGTGAAATACACTTTAAGGACAACATATCTAATGAGGGGCTCTCGACTCACACAGGTGCTCGACACACATAGTGCTCAACCGAGTCACTAGTGGCCAATCTAGAAAAAAAGAAAATAAATGCTCGACACACAACCGTGGCCAACTAGAGGAAAAGTAAATGATAAAGAGAGCCCCTACGCTAACAGCTCTCCTCCCCACCCCATGCTCCTTGTAAACACCCGAAATTGTTTTAAATTTTAAAAATAATTTTTCTAGATTTTTTCTGTATTTTTTATTAATTATAAATAAATGTCCTTCAAGGATTAATATTTTGTGTATTAAATTAAATATTAAAATATTATAAAAATTATATTTTTGAGTGTATAATTAATAATATGATGTTGTGCAATTTTTTTGAAATTTATTGGGCTCAAAAACTATTTTTAAATAGCTAAAAAATATTGTATTTAGATAAACCAGACCGGACCAGATTTGAACCGAACCAAACCAACCCAAACTGAACCGAACCAACCCTAATGGATTTGGATCCACACCTGTACCCGTACCAGACCCGACCCGCTAACAACTAATACATAGAAGCTGAGAATTCGAAAATCCCCCCCCAAAACCGTTACACCCCTGACTCCGCCTCGACACACCCACGACCCCATCCCCCGCACACCCACGACTCACCCCCCCCGTTCCCGGTGACACCCCCACTACCCCCCCCGCTCCGGCCTCTCCCCGTAACCGTGGCCCTCCCCCTGTAAAACCCGATCACCACCACCACCTTCACCATCACAACCACCGCGAACACCTCTGACTTCACTCGACCCCGACGACGAAGACGACGACGGCGACGACGACCCGCCGACTTCTCCGCGGCTGCTACCCCGCCGGCCGATGACCCCACGACCACGACGACCTCATAAGCTACCCGCCGCCGTTGTCGACGTGCACTGCCGCGCCGCCTCGTCCACGCGTAGCACACCGCAGCCAACCCCAGTTCCAGTAAAATTTTCTTCCTCTTCGCTGTGTCGATTCTCGAAGGGCTTATTACGATGTAATTGCTGCATGACCCTCTCGAACCTTGTGCAATTAGATTGGGGTATCATGTCCTATGTCGGTCGCAAACCGTGACGCAAAAACAGAAAAAATAACCCAATTTTGGAATTCAGAAACCGTCCCGAAGCCCCGTGTTCATGGCCATTTTTCTCCCAACCTGGTTATTATTTTGAAATTCTGTTTGAACAGTAAATTAGACAATATAACCAAATTTTAAATCCTGTAATTAGTTTATTTTAATTTGTTGTATGTTATATTTTATTCGCGGGTAAAGTCGACCAAAAACTTGGTTTTTGAAACCCATTTTTTTCCGAAACTGAGTGCGTCCCGCTAAACGAGACAACTTCGTCATATGTGAATTACATCAAAATATGTGTATCGTCAATGCTGATGTGTGATATTTCGTAGAAGCTAATTTGGATGTGCGTGCACACCGGAATCAACGTGTATCCGTCAAAAAATCTCGTATCGGACATGTTCTGACACTCGGTGTAACTTTGTGTGTACTTTTCGTTTCATAACGAAACTTACACTATCGGATTCACAGCGTTACGCTGGTCCTGTGACCCAAGTTTGGTTCGATTCTGATAACATGGACGAAACCCCATTTTCGTGAGGCCCACGGTTCCACTTGACGGACGATTTTGTGATCGGCTCATCGGAATCCAGTTCTGAACATTCCATTGGGTTCGTATCTTCATTCTGGACTCGTAGACACTAAGTTTGACGAATTTGGAGAACTTTGTCTCTGGCATTTTTTCGGTGCAAAGTGGGCCACATGTGTACCCCGCTTTGACCAGAAACTGTCATTTCTGTTCCTGTGTCCAAATTGAACTTATGTGTAGTCAATCCTGGCTATTTCATGTCTTCTGAGAGTGATGGTAATATTTGTTTCAGCATCCGTAGGCATACCTGAAGATTCCACGTATATCGAATCAACTGTTGGAGTTCAAACCCCAAGCAAGTGTACCTTGCCAAACTTGCAGTAATTGCCTTAATATTATTTGCTTGGTTTATTTCTATGATGTATCTGCTTAACTTAGGACCGTGATATGTTGTTTAACGTTCAACTAATATTCGGGTGTCGACACCGTACGCGGAGTCGTGTAACGTCACTTAGAGAGTTGATATCTCGATCCTATATTTTCGTGCTTGCTTTACCAAGTACGCCTTACCATAGGACACTTGACACTATTCATATGACAGAATTTTTCCTGAGTTATTTATGGTGATTCTGCATAGGCTTACAGGATTTGTGACATAGATATTGCATATACATAGATATCATTATGACTCGCTGTAATAGTTAAAGGTCATGACCTTGCGTGTTATGGACATGAGACGTCGTGGACATGAGACGTGTGATTACATTGGGTGGGGAGAGTCTTACCATACTAAAGGCTGATTATGTTATATATATATATAGATATTCTGGTAGTGCCTTAGATCTGACCAGATCTTTGGCACACGTACCGGCCCTTTGAGATAATAAATGTTGTTATGGGTTTCCTAGAGCCTATTGTAGTTTCAGCCTGAGTATAATTAATGCTCTCATTTGTATTTCACATAGATGGTTACATAGTTTGCCCTGTTGATATATTTTATTTACTGTATTTTATTTGGCTTGAGTTATTCTTGTACCTTGCTATGTCCCCTGAGGACCTGGATCCGGATTATGTCCCCAAGTATAGCAGAGGAGATCTACCCCGAGGTATATGGGACATGAGCAGACACTGGAGCAGTACCAACACCAGAGGACGAGATGGTGCCAGATGATTTCTCTTGAGTATTTATTATATACTCAGTTATTTCTGATTTTAGATACTCTATTTCCTGTCTCTTGAATTACTGTACTAAACTCATTATCGGGTTGTTTCCCGAGATACTTTTATTGAGACTTGTTGGATTATATTTCTCTTTTGATTAGTTTGACAGTTGAATTATGTTTATCTTCTGTGGATGAGATTAGAATTATATTGTGTCATGTATCATAGACCTTTATATTTGTTTTACAGCTTACGTACACTTTAACGGGTCCATTAAATTAGGTTTTTCCATTGGAGTGTGCTGCTGGCCATTGCCACGTGGCTAGTCCCTCGGTATTTAGGGACTGGACATGACATGGTTTTTGTGGTGGCCCATGCACGTCTACGACTAGATTGCTTTGGTTTCAACTAAGGAACTGAGCAAGCCTACTGTAATCACCTGAATTTTTTAAGAATATTTTTAAATTTAATTTTCTGGAATTAATTAGCATTTTCTGTAAATTTTAAACCTATAAATTAAAGTAGTCTAATTTAAAAGGATTTTTTTAAATAAAATTAAATAATATTAAAATGTGATGAAAATTATATTTTCTAGTGTAAAATTAAAAACCGAGCATGGGATATTTTTCCGGGAATTTATTGGATCCCGGATGAATTTTTAAAGCATTAAAAACTATTGATAAAATTAACTGATTAATTAAACCAAATTAATTAATAAACCAAACCAAACCAGAGAGTGAACCGGACCGGACCGGCCGGTCTGACTAGACCGGACCGCTCAGACTAGCTGGTCGGATCCGGGTCAGACCCGACCCGCCAGTAACCGACCCGACCCGGACCTAAACCTAACCCCTGAATCCCAAACAGCCCGACGCTTCCCCTCCGGCGGCCGTTTCCGCCACCGTGGCCGCCGGAGACTGTCCGCTTCCTCTCCCATGGAAACCTCCGCCTCTCCCTCTTCCTATTCCGGCTAAACCGCCGGCCGTTCTCCTCCTTTCTCCTCTATATAACTCCATTCTTCACCAAAAGCAGCGGCTGATCCCTCAAACTCCGGCCACCTCCACCTAACTGAGCTCCGAGCAAACCGAACCACCGGCGCCGTTCTCTTCTTCTCCTACTCGCCCCGTCCACTGCCCTCCAGCACTGACTCCTGGCTGCCCTCGACCACGCCGGACTCCCAAGAACCCGACGCCTTTCCTTTCTTCTCCGGCCAGTACCGAGCCGAATAGCGGCAGCAGCCGCAGTTTCTGGTGCCGGACAACCCCTGCCTCGCCGTCCTCCGCCTACCCCGGTGGCAGTCCCAGCGAGCCCTCGCCGTCCTCCGGTGACACCCAGACACTGAAGCCCTAAGTTGGACACGGACACAGCCATTTCTGCCAGGACACAAACCTAATTCCGACACGAGTCGGACACGGGGATTTTACTGATTTTCAAAGCTAGTTCAGGTACTCGTATCTCACTCCTCGTAACTCTGTTTTCTATTCCGTCTTTTGCATCGCGTAGCCTGCATGACCCCCTCGGTGCCCTTGCAAACCGCTCGCGGCATCGCGTCCTGAGGTGATTGCGAACCGCGATCCAAAAACAGGAAAAATTAAGCCCTGTTTCACCCCGGAATCGAGTATGCCCCGCCAAACGGGACGACTTGGTCGCGTGCGGTCTTCACAGATACGTGCGCATCATTGATACGGACGTGCGGGATTTCGCAGAAGCTGATTCGGATGTGCGTGCACACCGGAATTAGTGCGTATCCGCGGACAACGCCCCGTATCCGATTTTTCTGTATTTAGCTGTAACTTAGTGTATACACGTCATATCGAGACGAAACTTGCGCTATCGGACTCGTAGCAATACGCTGGTCCTGTGGGTCAAGTTTGGTTCGATTCTGAAAATGTTGGAAAATCGCGTGTCGTGGGCCCCACAGGCTCCACTTGACGGGTGATTTTGAGAACGGCTCATCGGAATCCAATTCCGGAAGTTCCGTTGGGTTCGTATTAACGTTCCTGACTTATTGACACTAAGTTGGAGACCTTTGACCCTGACCCGGTTTTCGGTGCAAAGCGGCCCACATATGGACCCGCTTTGGGCCAGAAATGTCGTTTTTGCCCTAGTGTCCAAACTGGACTTAAGGACAGGCATTTCTAGCTATTTCTTATGTTCTGAGACTGTTGGTAATGTTCATTTCAGCTTTTGGAGGAGTTATTGCTGAACCCACTGTTACAGGGATCGCTACTGGTATTCCAACCCCAGGCAAGTGTACCTTGCCATAAATTACAGTTTAATAGTTTGTTTTGTTCTCTTGCTCTTTTTTCTGTGACTAGTGTACATGATATAACCTAGGACCGTATGACTTACTTAGTGTCCGATTACAGTCGGGTGCCAATTCCGTACGCGGAGTTGTGTATGTCATTTAGTGATGGACATTCGAGACCCTTTATATTCTTGTGCTTGTTTATCAAGTACACCATAACCTACGACACTTGACACCATACATTGACAGAAACTTTCTGAGATATTCAAGATGATTCTGTATAGGATACAGGATGGACATAGTTATTATACTCTTAGATTATGACTGTTGCATTAGCTCTGATCTCACGTGACATGGACATGAGACGTGTGGTTACATTGGGTTGGGAGAGACACACAGGCTACAGGCTGTTCTATATATATACTACTATTGTGAGTTTGTAGACTCTCGAGCAGAGCTAGACCACTACTAGATATTGCTGCTACCCGGCTCCCCGACACAGAGCTTGTAGCAGTCTCAGCCTGAGTACTAGTGTTGCTCTCAGTTGTATTTTCACATAGATGGTTATGTAGTTACCCTGCTTAATTCATTTTACTATTTCACTGCATTTATTTGGTTTGTATTATTTGTACCTTGCTATGTCCCCTGAGGACCTGGATCCGGATGATGTCCCCAGGTTTAGCAGAAGAACATTATCCCGAGGTTTACGGGACAGGAGCTGAAGCTGTACCAGAAGCTGTTGCTGAAGGAGAACCTAACATAGAAGCAGAGGTGATGGCTGAAGACTTTTCATGAGCTTATGATGTTTGTACTCTTCAGATACATTATGTTAGACTCTTTTGTTCTGGTCTGATGAACCAGTGTTTTAGACTCTTATCGGGTTGTTCCCCGACATACTCTGCTGAGACTGGACTTTGATGTACTTTCTTTATTTTGCTGATGTTCTTATTATTCTGTGTGTGGATGAGATTAGTATTTTGACTTTTTTTTGCAGACCTATATTACAGCTTAAGTATGCCCGATGGATCCATTAAATTGGGATGTCCATCGGTGTGTACTGCTGGCCATTGCCACGTGTCTAGTCCCTCGATATTTTGGGACTGGGGCGTGACATGGTTTTTGTGGTGGCCCATGCAGGTCTACGACAAATTATTTTGGTTTCAACTTAGGGGCCAAACAAACCTGTAAAAAGATAGGATAGGTTATAGGATCTCATCCATTTGTTGAATCGTTTTTGAAACTCTATATCGCCTTCGAATTAAGTACTTGATTTTGCATCCTGCTTGACTCTACTAAACGTTCTCATAAAGTTTATTTTGGATACAGAAAGATGGATCCAAGAAATGGAGATGAAATTCCTTTTACACCATAAGACGCTGTGGTTACCTATGGTGATGGAGTTACACCAGAGAACAGAGGTCAATCCTCTCAAAGTGGACAAGATGAGCAGCATAACTCAAGGTTCAGGCGTGATGATATCCCACCTCCGCCGCAGTTCACTCCACAGATGCCTGCCTTTCCACCAGGGCAAGCAATGGATGGGCATCAAATGTTCCAGATGTTTTATGCTATGATGCAAGCTCAACAACAAGTTCAACAGGAGGCACAGCGTCAGGAGGCAGAGAACCTGAGAAACAGCCTAGTAAATGCATTGGAGCAGGCAAACCCGCAAGCTAGGCGACCAGCGACGGGAAGTATCACTGATTTCCGTCAACTTAAGCCCCGTACCTTTTCGGGCAAGGAAGGACCAACTGAAGTGCATGAGGGGCTCACCAATAAACAACATCAGTTGGAAGCAGCTGAACTTCCTCGGGAAAGATGGATGACTGCTGTCCGAATGCAACTGACGGACAACGCGCACCACTGGTGGCTAGCTGAAGAGAGGAGGCTCGGACATGACCGAGTCACTTGGGAGGAGTTCTCCAGACTCTTCCAAGAGATGTATATCCCAGCCGTTGCTAGATCAGAACTCCGAGATAAGTTCAACCGCCTTATCCAGGGCAACATGACGGTGGAGGAATATAATGCTGAATTCATTCGCCTGAGTCGTTTCGCCCCTTCTCTAATTCCTACTGAAGAAGAAAAGGTGGAGAAATTCTTTGATGGACTCAGGTTCGAGCTTCAGAGGTTGATTGGATCTGTTGCCCCTACATCGTACAACGACGTCCTTGCTGCAGCACGACGCATGGAGCGCATCACCAGGAGGGAGTCAAGTCTGAAGCGGCAATTTATCTCTGCACCATCCAAGGCAGCACAAGGGGATTCTGCAAAGCGACTCCAGAGGAATATACCGCAGAGAGCAGCACCAAGAACCCTACCTACTTGTCATTTCTGCGGCAAGTTGGGACACATTGAAAAGGAGTGCAGACGCAAATTGGATCTGTGCCTGGTTTGCGGATCCAACCAGCATATATCCAGAGACTGCACAGCACGCCAAGAGGGAGCACCACGACTAGCTCTACCTGCACCGAGGCCAGATTATCCAGCAGTGGGAGCACAGCAGACAGGAGTTGGAGGAGTCAGACCACTAGCTCCAGGAGGATATCAGCCAAGACCACCATTGCCACCTCAAGCAGCACTATTCCAACAGGTTCGTCAGCAGAGGGGTCCAGCCCAGGGACGAGGTCAGGCTTTTGCATTGGCTGTTCAGGAAGAAGCTATTGCTGAAGAAGTTATAGCAGGTACCATTTTAGTAGCTTCATTACCTGCTGTAGCTTTATTTGATTCTGGGGCATCACACTCATTTATAGCTGCTAGCTTCGTAGCCACCCATCGAGTAGCTACTGCACCCCTTCCGAAGACTAAGAGAATTCTTACGGGAGGTGGAATTATACCTGTTAGTGATATCTGTAGATCATGTTCAGTAGTAGTCTGCGGGAGAGAGATGCGAGCCTAATTTCTGATCTTTTCTATGCCTGACTATGATGTTGTACTTGGTATGGACTGGTTAAGTCAGTATCATGCTACTCTTGATTGTCGGCTTGAAAAAGTTATATTCAGACCACCTGGACACTCAGAGTTTGAATTTCTTCGAGGAGCTGTAGAACAAGGTGTTCAGCCAACTCTTAGGGTATTAACTGTAGAAGGGGAGTCAAGTTACCCAAGAGTTATATCAGAGTTTGTGGATGTATTTCCCGATGATCTTCCAGGTCTACCACCTGATCGGGAAATAGAATTCACCATAGACTTAACTCCAGAGCAGAACCTATCACTTCATCGGTTTATAGGCTAGCCCCTAAGGAGTTAGTAGAGTTGAAGAAGCAAGTTGATGAACTTCTGGAGAAAGGTTTCATCCGGCCTAGTGTTTTACCTTGGGGAGCACCTATACTTTTTGTACATAAGAAGGATGGAACAGTTCGCCTGTGCATTGATTACAGGGCGTTAAATGTTGTGACCATTAAGAACCGGTATCCCTTGCCACGCATTGATGACTTATTTGATCAATTGAGTGGAGCTAGAGTATTTTCGAAGATTGACCTTAGATCCGGTTATCACCAGATTAGGGTGAGGAAGGAAGATATCCCGAAGACAGCCTTTAGAACCAAGTATGGACACTATGAGTTCCTAGAAATGCCGTTTGGTTTAACCAACGCGCCTGCTGTGTTCATGAGCTTGATGAACCGAGTTTTCCACCAATACTTGGATAAATTTGTGGTTGTGTTCATTGATGACATTCTGGTATATTCCAAAAGCCACGAAGAGCACGAGGAGCATCTCAGAATCGTGCTAGAGACGCTGAGGCAGGAGAAGCTTTATGCTAAGCTCAGTAAATATGAGTTTTGCATGGATAAGGTGCCATTCTTAGGGCATATTATCTCAGAAGAAGGACTGTCAGTGGATCCAGAGAAGGTTGCTGCTATTGAGACTTGGCCTACACCGACATCAGTTGCTGAGGTGAGGAGTTTTCTAGGACTTGCTGGATATTACAGAAGGTTCGTAGAAAATTTCTCAAGGATTGCGGAGCCAATGACGAAGTTGACACGGAAAGATCAGGACTTTGCATGGACAGAAGAATGTCAGCTGGCCTTTGAAGAATTGAAGAGGCGTCTAACAACAGCACTAGTCTTGACTCTTCCTTCAGGGTCAGACGGTTTTGTTGTTTATAGCGATGCGTCAGGTAGTGGCCTAGGATGTGTTTTGATGCAACACGGCAAAGTTATTGCTTATGCATCGAGACAGTTGAAGGTCCATGAGAAGAACTACCCAACGCATGATCTGGAGCTAGCTGCTGTAATATTTGCACTGAAGATTTGGAGGCATTATCTTTATGGTGAGAAGGTAGAAATCTTTACTGACCACAAAAGTCTAAAGTATGTATATACCCAGAAGGAGCTTAACATGAGGCAAAGACGCTGGCTTGAGTTAATGGTGGACTTTGATATAGATCTGCAGTACCACCCAGGGAAAGCAAATGTAGTCGCAGATGCACTCAGCAGGAAGCCTACGGCTTATTTCTTGACGATGCAGCCTGAGCTATTGAAAGATCTACAGGAGCTCCAGATAGAGGTTATTCTACCAAGACAGAATGGCTTGCTGGCTAATCTGGAAGTTAAGTCATCGCTTGTGGAAAGGATTAAAGAAGCTTTGCCTACTGATGCAAGATTTCGAAGACTCAAAGAGAAGACAGAAGCAGGCATGCAGACGGGACTTCGCATACATGAGGATGGGACATTAAGGTGCGGAGATCGTTTATATGTTCCAAATGGAGAACTGAGACAGGAGCTAATGACTGAAGCACATAGCTCCATATACTCTGTTCATCCAGGAGGAACAAAGATGTATCGAGATCTAAGGCAGTATTATTGGTGGCATGGAATGAAGAGAGAGATTGCTAGATTTGTAGCTAAATGCTTAGTCTGTCAACAAGTAAAAGCCGAGCATCAGAGGACTGCAGGAATGTTGCAGTCGCTTCCCATACCAGAATGGAAGTGGGAACATATCACCATGGACTTTGTCACAGGATTCCCAAGGAGCCCCAGCGGAAAAGATGCGGTATGGGTTATCGTAGATCGACTCACTAAATCGGCACACTTCTTGCCATTTAGAGTTGGACAGTCCACAGAGATACTAGCCGACATGTATATGCGACAAATAGTAAGATTGCATGGAGTGCCGGTTAGTATTGTATCTGATCGAGATTCGAGATTTATCTCTTATTTTTGGAGAAGTATGCAAGAGAGTCTTGCCACCAGACTAAAATTCAGCACTGTCTATCATCCCCAGACAGATGGTCAATCAGAACGTACAATCCAGATCTTGGAGGATATGCTGCGATCCTGTATGTTAGACTTTGGAGGGTCTTGGGAAGATCATTTGCATTTGGTAGAGTTCTCCTACAACAACATTTACCAGGCAAGCATCAAGATGGCACCTTTCGAGGCGTTATACGGTAGGAAGTGCAGATCGCCAATATGCTGGAGTGACGTCGGAGAGCGTCAGATATTGGGGCCAGAGTTGGTAATGCAAACAGTAGAGAAGGTGAAGCAAATCCAGAATCATCTTCGTGCAGCTCAGGACAGACAGAAGCATTGGGCTGATACACACCGACGTTCCCTAGAGTTCAAGGAAGGAGAACATGTATTTCTGAGGATTTCACCTACTCGAGGAACCATTCGCTTTGGGAGCAGAGGCAAGTTGAGTCCAAGGTACATTGGGCCCTTCGATATTCTGGAGCGCATTGGTGAGGTGGCCTATCGTCTTGTATTACCTCCATCCTTAGAGGGAGTGCATGATGTATTCTATGTCTCACAGTTGAGAAGGTATGTGACTGACCCAAGTCACATAGTGGATCATTCTGAGATCGCAGTAGGCCCAGGCCTGAGATATGAAGAACAACCAGTGGGTATACTTGGCACCAGCGAAAAGACACTGCGAGGGCAGACAATTCCACTGGTTCGTGTGGCATGGAAGCAACACTCTCCTGGTGAATCTACTTGGGAGAGAGAAGATATCATGCGCCAGAAATACCCCCACTTATTCGAGGATGCAGGTATATCTTAAGTAAAATTTTTAATTCCTGTAGTTCTGTTCTTCTAGTAGTTTAATCTTTAAATTGCGAGGACGCAATTTTCTTAAGTGGGGTAGATTGTAATCACCTGAATTTTTTAAGAATATTTTTAAATTTAATTTTCTGGAATTAATTAGCATTTTATGTAAATTTTAAACCTATAAATTAAAGTAGTCTAATTTAAAAGGATTTTTTTAAATGAAATTAAATAATATTAAAATGTGATAAAAATTATATTTTCTAGTGTAAAATTAAAAACTGAGCATGGGGTATTTTTCCGGGAATTTATTGGATCCCGGATGAATTTTTAAAGCATTAAAAACTATTGATAAAATTAACTGATTAATTAAACCAAATTAATTAATAAACCAAACCAAACCAGAGAGTGAACCGGACCGGACCGGCCGGTCTGACTAGACCGGACCGCTCAGACTAGCGGGTCGGATCCGGGTCAGACCCGACCCGCCAGTAACCGACCCGACCCGGACCTAAACCTAACCCCTGAATCCCAAACTGCCCGACGCTTCCCCTCCGGCGGCCGTTTCCGCCGCCGTGGCCGCCGGAGACTGTCCGCTTCCTCTCCCATGGAAACCTCCGCCTCTCCCTCTTCCTATTCCGGCTAAACCGTCGGCCGTTCTCCTCCTTTCTCCTCTATATAACTCCATTCTTCACCAAAAGCAGCGACTGATCCCTCAAACTCCGGCCACCTCCACCTAACTGAGCTCCGAGCAAACCGAACCACCGGCGCCGTTCTCTTCTTCTCCTACTCGCCCCGTCCACTGCCCTCCAGCACTGACTCCTGGCCGCCCTCGACCACGCCGGACTCCCAAGAACCCGACGCCTTTCCTTTCTTCTCCGGCCAGTACCGAGCCGAATAGCGGCAGCAGCCGCAGTTTCTGGTGCCGGACAACCCCTGCCTCGCCGTCCTCCGCCTACCCCGGTGGCAGTCCCAGCGAGCCCTCGCTGTCCTCCGGTGACACCCAGATACTGAAGCCCTAAGTTGGACACGGACACAGCCATTTCTGCCAGGACACAAACCTAATTCCGACACGAGTCGGACACGGGGATTTCACTGATTTTCAAAGCTAGTTCAGGTACTCATATCTCACTCCTCGTAACTCTGTTTTCTATTCTGTCTTTTGCATTGCGTAGCCTGCATGACCCCCTCGGTGCCCGTGCAAACCGCTCGGGGCATCGCGTCCTGAGGTGATCGCGAACCGCGATCCAAAAACAGGAAAAATTAAGCCCTGTTTCACCCCGGAATCGAGTACGCCCCGCCAAACGGGACGACTTGGTCACGTGCGGTCTTCACAGATACGTGCGCGTCGTTGATACGGACGTGCGGGATTTCACAGAAGCTGATTCGGATGTGCGTGCACACCGGAATTAGTGCGTATCCGCGGACAACGCCCCGTATCCGACTTTTCTGTATTTATCTGTAACTTAGTGTATACACGTCAGATCGAGACGAAACTTGCACCATCGGACTCGTAGCAATACGCTGGTCCTGTGGGTCAAGTTTGGTTCGATTCTGAGAACGTTGGAAATCGCATGTCGTGGGCCCCACAGGCTCCACTTGACGGGTGATTTTGAGAACGGCTCATCGGAATCCAATTCCGGAAGTTCCGTTGGGTTCGTATTAACGTTCCTGACTTGTTGACACTAAGTTGGACTGATTTGGAGACCTTTGACCCTGACCCGGTTTTCGGTGCAAAGCGGCCCACATATGGACCCGCTTTGGGCCAGAAATGTCGTTTTTGCCCTAG
Source organism: Iris macrosiphon (assembly GCA_036927795.1). NCBI lineage: Eukaryota > Viridiplantae > Streptophyta > Magnoliopsida > Asparagales > Iridaceae > Iris > Iris macrosiphon. The sequence goes on from JAYESA010000005.1 coordinate 257,157,700, forward strand.
TGTCCAAACTGGACTTAAAGACAGGCATTTCTAGCTATTTCTTATGTTCTGAGACTGTTGGTAATGTTTATTTTAGCTTTTGGAGGAGTTATTGCTGAACCCACTGTTACAGGGATCGCTACTGGTATTCCAACCCCAGGCAAGTGTACCTTGCCATAAATTGTAGTTTAATAGTTTATTTTGTTCTCTTGCTCTATTTTCTGTGACTAGTGTACATGATATAACATAGGACCGTATGACTTACTTAGTGTCCGATTACAGTCGGGTGCCAATTCCGTACGCGGAGTTGTGTATGTCATTTAGTGATGGACATTCGAGACCCTTTATATTCTTGTGCTTGTTTATCAAGTACACCATAACCTAGGACACTTGACACCATACATTGACAGAAACTTTCTGAGATATTCAAGATGATTCTGTATAGGATACAGGATGGACATAGTTATTATACTCTTAGATTATGACTGTTGCATTAGCTCTGATCTCACGTGACATGGACATGAGACGTGTGGTTACATTGGGTTGGGAGAGACACACAGGCTACAGGCTGTTCTATATATATACTACTATTGTGAGGTTGTAGACTCTCGAGCAGAGCTAGACCACTACTAGATATTGCTGCTGTCACGCCCCGGACCCGCCCGGGCCGCCTCTCCGCCCTGCCCCGCCCCGTACGGCCGGGATTTAACGAACCGGGCACGAATCACCGTACCTCGGCACGGCGGACGCGAATCACCGCGCCCGTCCCGCGGGTGCGAGGGAGGAAGGGAGCCAAGCGAATGGCCCGTTCGAGCTTTCGGGGGACGTGATGCCGCACGGGCCTGGGGTTGCGCCCGTGCAAGGCCAATCGTTTAAGTTGATAGTTGGCTATCATCGCATCTATCAAGTAAGCAGCGGAAAGGGACTTGTTGCAATGCAATGCATTAGCCAACTGAGTGTTCGGGACAATCGAGGCAGCTTGGGTTTCCTTTAGCAAAGGCACACGCTCGTTCCATACATTATGCCCCCTTATACGATAGCATTCTCGGGGCAACAATCGAAACCAGAATTCCGGGTCTTCGGGACTGTGGCACGCCTATCGCTCCCTCGGACGATCCAGTACCTGCACAAGCAAGTAAACTGTTGGGGGGTCAGATGCAAAGCTAGACACACAATGCACATTCTTAGGGGCAGTCCTCTATCCAAGCCAACACAATGACTTAGCTATATGAATGGCGGTCCCCGAGTATCTCAGGATCGGTAGCGGTTAGTCCAGCATACCAATGACTCTTTTATCTGATGCTAATGGCAGCTGTGACTCATGGTTGCTTTGCACTATCATGGTAGCAGCCGGGACACATGCAGTTCAGCTCTCCACCAATAGCCATTGTCCGACCGCGTGCGAATGCATGGAACACTATCAAATAAACTCTGTATGCAGACGAGACGAACCATCTATAAACACTCTCTGTTGCGGGGCAATCCGCCTTATCACTTGAACACATTCAGGCACAGTATGGTTCTCTCGAAGCATAGACGATAGTGAACATGTTCATGCACTCTAAGCAAGCGATCTGGATTCTCGTTTAGCAGACTTATTGATTCAAGACAAGCTAGGTGAGTTCGTTCATTAACATGCAAGGCAGGTTCTATCATTCTCTTAAGAAAACATTGCAAGCAAAAACTCAGGTTAATTATTAAGGCGTGCAAGAATCAGAGAACGAAGTTCTGCCCACTCACCTTGATACATAACGCCGGCGCGGAGCGGGGTGTTACATACTTACCCACCAACAAAAAGTTTCGTCCTCGAAACTTCAAGGATAAACTTCTCGATATCCCGAGTAGCGATAGTGCCGTCCCTCGCCGTACTCAATCGAAACAATCAAGCAATTCAAGTTCAGGAAACATTTTGCACTTTGAGAATATCTATGGACTTATTGTATGGAACGCTCTTTGCAAAACCATATCATCTCAGAGTCATAGAGGCCCGAAGATCGATTCTGCTTTGATACCATTCTGTCACGCCCCGGACCCGCCCGGGCCGCCTCTCCGCCCTGCCCCGCCCCGTACGGCCGGGATTTAACGAACCGGGCACGAATCACCGTGCCTCGGCACGGCGGACGCGAATCACCGCGCCCGTCCCGCGGGTGCGAGGGAGGAAGGGAGCCAAGCGAATGGCCCGTTCGAGCTTTCGGGGGACGTGATGCCGCACGGGCCTGGGGTTGCGCCCGTGCAAGGCCAATCGTTTAAGTTGATAGTTGGCTATCATCGCATCTATCAAGTAAGCAGCGGAAAGGGACTTGTTGCAATGCAATGCATTAGCCAACTGAGTGTTCGGGACAATCGAGGCAGCTTGGGTTTCCTTTAGCAAAGGCACACGCTCGTTCCATACATTATGCCCCCTTATACGATAGCATTCTCGGGGCAACAATCGAAACCAGAATTCCGGGTCTTCGGGACTGTGGCACGCCTATCGCTCCCTCGGACGATCCAGTACCTGCACAAGCAAGTAAACTGTTGGGGGGTCAGATGCAAAGCTAGACACACAATGCACATTCTTAGGGGCAGTCCTCTATCCAAGCCAACACAATGACTTAGCTATATGAATGGCGGTCCCCGAGTATCTCAGGATCGGTAGCGGTTAGTCCAGCATACCAATGACTCTTTTATCTGATGCTAATGGCAGCTGTGACTCATGGTTGCTTTGCACTATCATGGTAGCAGCCGGGACACATGCAGTTCAGCTCTCCACCAATAGCCATTGTCCGACCGCGTGCGAATGCATGGAACACTATCAAATAAACTCTGTATGCAGACGAGACGAACCATCTATAAACACTCTCTGTTGCGGGGCAATCCGCCTTATCACTTGAACACATTCAGGCACAGTATGGTTCTCTCGAAGCATAGACGATAGTGAACATGTTCATGCACTCTAAGCAAGCGATCTGGATTCTCGTTTAGCAGACTTATTGATTCAAGACAAGCTAGGTGAGTTCGTTCATTAACATACAAGGCAGGTTCTATCATTCTCTTAAGAAAACATTGCAAGCAAAAACTCAGGTTAATTATTAAGGCGTGCAAGAATCAGAGAACGAAGTTCATAATGTAATACCCCGTTCCGCTCTAGCGGACTGCCGATTCAAACGGCAAAGTGCAAGCGTCCCGACCTGCCTTCCTCGGCGAGGCAACTCGTTTGAGGCAAGGATATCCAGACTTGGTCCCTACGGGAGTCCGGCTTAGGCTTTCAGAGGCTCGCTCGCAGTATCGCTCGACCGATGCGGATCATCGCTAAGGTGGGTGGCTACGGTGAACTTGTCTTTGCTTAGCCAGCACACATAAAATACGGAATGATACATGCTAGTCGCTAGGTGAATCACCCCCTGCATGCTAATAAGAATACAACGCACCTAGCTAAGGGAATAATCCCAACTTGTATTGCTTATGCTAGAACATGGAAATGAAATATTGTTCAATATATTCAGACCCTCGCATGTTACCTTTGCCTCGTGCAACCGGACCCGCTATGCCTCGAGTAGAACGATTTGTGTGTATATTCAGTAGTGCACTGTTCACTCCCTAACACTGCACTCCCTAGATAACTTCGCTCGGAAAGGCCCCGTACGGTTTCGCTCGGCTTACCTTCGGGCCCGAGCGAACTTGAATGCTTAAGTTATACAAGTGCATGCTTGCCTGCTTTTATGTATTGCCTAGTTTAAATGCTTGCTGCATAACTATGCCCAGACCGTGAAACACTTTGCTTGTCATGCATTCATTTAGGTTCTCCTCGGAAGACTACCCGATAGTCGTTCCGTGCATAAATAAACCTGAATGTATCCGGGACCGTTAGGTCGCTAAGGCAATTCCCGAACCAGGGAACTTGCACAAATCCTGTTATCCAAGAATCCTCGCTCGTTGAAGCGATACTGCCCTGCACTAAATCAAATGGCTCGTGGAGCCGATACTCTACATTTAGAGTAATCCTGACCCTGCCTCAACAAGTTACATATATATATATACATATCCTGACTTGAACTTGTTCCATGAAGCTTGTTCAATATGTATATATATCCTGCCCTGAACTTGTTCCTGTACCTGACCTGACCCTGAAGATTAGAGAGACTTGCATGGTCATCGGACAACTTGTAACAAAACAAGGTATAGTTCCGCAGACGGTCGCTGGGGCACTGGCACCGATCTGATCCGGACGGAACTCCTGATAGTCGCCTGCTATAGGACGGAATGCCCTGGGACGTCCTGCTCTATGCGTCGCACGACATTCCGTACTGAGACTAGATCGTCCACTAATGGCGCCGTGCCAGTGACCTCCTGTTCATATAGATAAGTCATCCTCGCTTAGCGGCTATCCGCGTGCGAGTCACTGCATCGCATCAAGAATAACTAAACACCTGAACGATCTTGTTATAACAACACTTGTGCATAAAGAGCACTTGATCATCGTATGCAACACTCCTGATATATCCTGTAACCCGTACATCCATAACGGGATCTCGCACTGAAACGCTTGTGTTTGCATATGCTTGCTCTGAATGCTTATACATGTTTCTGCTTGATTTAACATGGTTTGCCTTGGACAGGGAAGGACAAATGGTAAGTTGGTAAGTCTCGCCGTGTTTCCTCTCATGTCGCACGGCGCACTGCCATACGGATTAGGCTATTCAAATCTTGCATAAAACTGATCCTAAGGCAACTAGAAAGACAACTAAATAGTTGGGCACGGAACCTTTATTACGTGTTTGGATTTGTCGAGCGGGCGAGTAGCCTCCCCACCAGTGCATTCATGTACTGATAACCCACCAGATTGCTTGCAGGGTGCGGGAGAACCTCGTTCGGTGCGGACGCCTCCTTCGTGCGGGCTAAGGCGTGGAGTTCAACTCAGAAGCCTTGGAACGCTACGTCCGGAACTGAAGCACATATACAAGACATAATGTTGGAACATCGCCTCGCCAGAACATCGCCTCGCCAGAACATTCCTGTATATCATCCATAAATGTAGCCACTTGGCAAGCTTTTATGTTTCAGAGAGAGAGAGCTCGAGCGACTTGTAATCTCGGCTATACGCCGCCTGTAACACTTGTTTCGATATGAATAAAAGAGCTTGCTTTACTCCAACTTGTGTTTTCATGCTTTCGCTATATATTGTCAACTCAGAGAACCTGTTACCGATCGCCTATGCATTCATGATTCTGCTGCACTCGGACAATCTGTGCGACTCTGTGGCTTAGAACTCTTACCGCCAGCCAATGAACCACGGCCTTGCACGGGCGCGACCAACGCTCGTGCGGCATCACGCCCGGATGGGTCGAGCGATCGTTCCGCGGGAGCGCTGGCGCGGTAATTCTCGTCCAGCGGGAACGGCCGATTTGCCTGCGGGAGATCGGGGCGTGACAGCTGCTACCGGCTCCCCGACACAGAGCTTGTAGCAGTCTCAGCCTGAGTACTAGTGTTGCTCTCAGTTGCATTTTCACATAGATGGTTATGTAGTTACCCTGCTTAATTCATTTTACTATTTCACTGCATTTATTTGGTTTGTATTATTTGTACCTTGCTATGTCCCCTGAGGACCTGGATCCGGATGATGTCCCCAGGTTTAGCAGAAGAACATTATCCCGAGGTTTACGGGACAGGAGCTGAAGCTGTACCAGAAGCTGTTGCTGAAGGAGAACCTAACATAGAAGCAGAGGTGATGGCTGAAGACTTTTCATGAGCTTATGATGTTTGTACTCTTCAGATACATTATGTTGGACTCTTTTGTTCTGGTCTGATGAACCAGTATTTTAGACTCTTATCGGGTTGTTCCCCGACATACTCTGCTGAGACTGGACTTTGATGTACTTTCTTTATTTTGCTGATGTTCTTATTATTCTGTGTGTGGATGAGATTAGTATTTTGACTTTTTGTTGCAGACCTATATTACAGCTTAAGTATGCCCGATGGATCCATTAAATTGGGATGTCCATCAGTGTGTACTGCTGGTCATTGCCACGTGTCTAGTCCCTCGATATTTTGGGACTGGGGCGTGACACCTACAAATTATGATAGGATAAACTATAGGATCTCATCCACTTGATTGATTCGTTCTTGACCTCTATATCGACTTCAAATAATTTCTTGACTTGCATCCTGCCTTGATTCCTCTGTGCGCCTCTTATAGTTTATTTTGGATGCAGAGTAATGGATTCACAAGCAAGTGATGAGACTCCCGCAGGAATACCACAAGTTGCAGTTTTCAGCTACGACGATGAAGTGACACCAGTGGGTGGAGGTCAATCAGCTCAACAAAGCAATCAAGCAGGTCAACATGCCTCAAGATTTCGGCGAGACGATATTTCACCATCATCGCAGTTTACTCCACGAATGTCCATTTTTCCACCAGGACAACCTATGAACGGACAACAGATGTACTAAATATTCTACGCAACAATGCAAGCCCAACAACATGTTCATCAAGAGGCCCAGCAAAGCCAGGCGAAGAAGTTCATTAAAGGACTTAGCTCTGAGCTACAGAAATTAATCAGCTCCGTTGTAACTACTTCATACACGGACGTCCTTGCTGCAGTACGACCCATGGAGCGCGTCACCAGGAGAGAGTCCAGCCAGAAGCGGCCGCATGCATTAGCACCAGACCGAGCACAACAGGGAGCTGCAGAGCGACCACAGATGAATCCACCACAGAGAGCATTTACACCATTAGTACTAGTCCTTCCAACTTGTCACTACTGTTGTCACACCCCAGTCCCAAAATACGTAGGACCAGGAATACGCGACACATCAGCTACGTATTCGACCAGACTCTGGTCCGACTCGAATACCTATAAGCTGTATAATAAAGGGCACTATCTAAATATCCCGAACTGTAAACATCTATATCTCAATCCACAATGAACAAAAATATACAAGAAGAGCTACATGTGCTAAAGTCGGCAGCCCAATAACACACAAACTCGAATAGACTCGAGAAGAGATGAGTCTACAAAAACTAGGCTACAACAGCAGATGAATAATCAATATGAATAAAGTAACCATAATGACGGTAGAAATGATATGAGTACCTGGTAAAAGGCCCGCAAGACATGCCACTCCATCAGCAACTCTAAATGCTCCGTAATCGTCTATGCTGCAAAACTGGCAGGGGACCAGGTCCTCAGAGGGACGTAACAAGGCACAAAAATACAGTATGCCAAAGTACAACAGAAAGTACAAGTTCAACGACGGTGTAATCTAGCATAACCAACTAAGTGAGACTCAGTTTGAAGACAATGTTTGACGCGTGGGCTGTCCAAAATAAAATCGTAGCTCCGAACACAGAGACACACGGGGCGTACCGTAGCTCCGAGCATAGAGTCACACGGGTGATACTACTACTCCGGATACAGGAATACTACATCAACAGGACATACATATATAAAGCGCGTGCAGAGGAGCCCAAACGTCTAGTAACTGTCTTCCCCATCCCAAGCGGTCAACGATGGTGCGCTGAACCCGAACCTCTATCTAATAGTCTCGTCACACAGAAATAACTCAACAGACGCGACCCTAAGGTCGTCCCAGTCTCCGGTCATGATGTCAGTATCAGGATACAGGAAATCTGGCACAATAACAGTGTATGAATGTGTCCTGGGGTGACGATAAACTCAGGTACGTACATCGAGGTTTTATGAATATCTAACATTCGTTATAAGATGTTATGACGAATGTCTGCACCCGGTTGTGATCCGGACGCAAAGTAACGATCGTAATCAGACACACGCACAATGTATATAATGAAACAATAAATATCTATAACGGAAATACAGGGTGGCAAGGTACACTTGCTTGCGTCCGGCTGCTGAAGATGGGGATCCGGTACAAACTCAATCAATAAACTATTACGTGGCAAACAGGGATATGACACACGTCTAAACATATGCTCAGACTCAGCTACAACCCACAAGGTCACGACACTAGAGGGTTGACCAAGGTTGACTAATGGTACGTTACATCAAGTCAATTTAATCATCTGTATAGTATCCTCAAACTATCATCAATCCTACTATATTCATCACAATGTTTGTCAGTATTTTGAGCCATGATCAATCCTCAGATTCACCTCCGTGTTCACAGATGTTAACATGCACATTGACTTCTCAAGCTTAAATAAATAATTAATATTCTCAATCCTCAATCACGGTGTTAGGATTTTATATTATACCTATTTCACGATCGAGCACCTGCTCCCAATGTCCATCAACATTTTAATATCATTTTAATTTTCAGCAATAGTTTACAACAGCTAAAACAATAATGACCAATATGCGTATATATATTTTATGTCCTCAAACAACTTCCAATATTTACCCAAGGATCGATATCCCTCTACCATTTATTAATTAAATCTGCTCCTTGGTATTAATCAATGTGTTAATATCACCATAATTTCTCAAGCGTTTAAATGCATGCACAACAAAAATAATAAATAATGCATATATTAATTGAAAACCCCTAACATCTCAACCTAGCATTTATAAACCATATTTACTAACCATGTAATTTATCCTCAAAATTCCCAATACGAATATAACCCCAAACAAAGATCCAATTATTCTCAAACCCTAACTTAATGTATATCCATAAATTTCATTTTAGTACTTATGAAAAATAAACCCTAAACACACATCATTAACATATTAGATCATTATCCCTACACTAAAATTACACGAAATAATTATATAAAAATATAGAGAGGGGGGGAGTTGTTCACCTCGGTGAGGAGGCGATGCTGGCTGGAGGAGGACTTGGCCGGATGTAAACCCCCTGATTTTTTAGGTATTTTTAATTTGGATCTTTCACAATTTTTCTGGAATTTTTTGGGAATTTTCTATAATTAAAACCTAGGTACTTGGTAATTAAATAATTTTTAATTACTGTTAATCAATATTAAAATATTATGGAAATAATATTTTATGGTGTAAAATGGAAAATCGGACATAGGGTAATTTTCTGCGAATTTATTGGACTCCGGAATCATTTTTAAAGCCCTAAAAACCAATGTAGAATTAAACCTATTTAAACCCTGAACTAAACCGGTTTATTTGAAATAAACCAAACCAACTGAACCAAACCGCTAGCTGAACCGAACCAACCCAGTGAAGCGGGTCGGGTCGGGTCGGATCCGAATCGAACCCGACCCGAAACCCAAACCGAACCCTAACCGGATTCCTTACCGGAATTACTGTTCATCCCTATAAAATCCTCAGAGTCTGTGCCCAGCCGCAATCCTAGGTATCCGCCACCGCCGCCTTTCTACACATCCCTCTTCCTCCCGCAGTGTCATCCCACGACCAGTCGGTCGACCATCACCATCTCCCTCTCCCTATACACCGGACCACCCGCCGACAGAACCCAACCACCCTCATCCCGTCGACCGCAGCACTCGCCGGAGTAGCCCGTGTCCGCCACCCCTTCCCCCATACTCGCCGGAGCCGATCCCGAACCCGCTGATCACCGCCTGTCCGGTCATCTCGACCCTGCTGAACCGTCGAGCGACTCCACAGCATCCCCGCCTCACCCGCATTCAGCCACCACCACTCCACGTCCTCCGACGGTGCAGCCATCCCCCGCTCGACCCGTCCCCGACCTCGTTTTCCTCGACCACAACTCGTCGTCGACCTCCCAGCGCCGCACAGCATCGACGATCCGCTGACCTAGCAGTGGACACGGACACAGGAGCTCTCGACCCGGACACGGTGACCAGGACACAAAATGGCATCCCGGACACGAGAATTCTCGGTTCACGGGGCCCTGCTCAGGTAACCCGTTCTCTCTCCTTGTTATTCCGTTTTTCGTTCCGTCCGTTGTGTCGCATAGACTGTGTAGCCCTCTCGATGCCCGTACAACTCGTTCGGTGCGTCGCGCCCTGTGGTGATCGCGAACCGCAATCCATAAACAGGAAAACTAACACCCCGTTTTACCCCGGAACTGAGTGCGCTCCGCCAAACGGGACGACTTGGTCGCACGCGGTCTTTACCGAAATATGCGCGCCGTTGATACGGACGTGTGGGATTTTGCAGAAGTTGATTTGGATGTGCGTGCACACCGAAATCAACGCGTATCCGCCGATACCGCCCCGTATCCGTCTGTTCTGGAACATGTCGTATCTTCGTGTACACACGTCGGATCGAGATAAAACTTGCACCATCGGACTCATAGCGATACGCTGGTCCTGTGACCCAAGTTTGGTTCGATTCTGAGAACGTTGTCAAAATTGTGTATCGTGGGCCCCACAGGCTCCACTTGACGGGCGATTTTGTGATTGGCTCATCGGAATCCAGTTCTGGAAGTTTCGTTGGGTTCGTATCATCGTTCCTGACTTGTTAACACTAAGTTTGACGAATTTGGAGACCTTTGACCCTGACACGCTTTCGGTGCAAAGTAGCCCACATGTGGACCCCGCTTTGGCCCGAAAATGTCATTTTTGCCCTTGTGTCCAAATTGGACTCAAGGACAGGCGTTTCTAGCTATTTGATATTTTCTGAATCTGATGGTGATGTCTATTTCAGCAACCGGAGTACTGCTTGCAAATTCTACTGAAACCAGAGCTACAGTTGGAGCCAGAACCCCAGACAAGTGTACCTTGCCAAACCCTGCAGCTTTGCTACTTATTTCCTTGACTTAGTTATACATCAGTGGGAAAGTATACCTTGCCAACTCTGCAGTTCTTGTTGCATATTTCCTTGCTTTATTTACATTGCTGTGCATGCTTGACCTAGGAACGTGTGACTTACTTAGCGTTCGATTATTAGTCGGGTGCCAACACCGTACGCGATGTTGTGTATTGTCATCTAGAGATGGACATTTGTGACCATTTGCATTCTCGTACTTGTCTTATCAAGTACACTATAACCCAGGACACTTGACACTATTCATGAGGCAGGATCTTTCTGAGATATTCATAGTGATTCTGTATAGGATACAGACTTCTGACAGAGACATTATATTCCTAGATACTCTATGACTTGCTGCATTAGATATGATTGTGCGTGACATGGATATGATGCATCGTGGACATGAGACGTGTGGTTACATTGGGTGGGGAGAGACACACAGGCTACAGGCTGATTATATATATAAACCCCCTATTATTGTGAGGCACAAGACTCTGAAGCCCGAGCTTGGCCCATTACTCATTATTATTGCTACCGGCTCCCCGACACAGAGCTTGTAGTGGCTCAGCCTGAGTACTCGTGATGCTCTCATCTTGTATTTCACATAGATGGTTATATAGCTTACCCTATTTATCTCATTTACTATTACACTGTATTTTGGCATGTCGATTTCTGTACCTTGTTATGTCCCCTGAGGACCTGGATACCGGACTTTGTCCCCAGGATTAGCAGAGGAGATCCACCTAGAGTTATATAGTACAGGAGCATTATCAGGAGCAGAAGCAGGAACAGGAGCAGTTACTGGAGTAGAACCAGGATCTGAGGACGAGATTATACCAGAGGACTTCTCTTGATTATTGGCGTGAGATACTCATTTATTTCTATTTCTAGTTATTTTATTTCCTGTCTATTTCATTGATGTATCAGACTTATTCTCAGATTGTTCTCCGAGACACCTTTATTGAGATTTGTTAGTTTATTTCTATTTGTATTTATTTTGGCATTTGAGCTGTGATTATCTGTTGTGGATGAGATTAGTATAGACTGTGACTTGTATCATTGGACCCATTTATTGTTGTATTACAGCTTAAGTACGCCCTGGTGTATCCATTAAATTGGGTTTTTCTATCGGTGCGTGCTGCTGGCCATTGCCACGTGTCCGGTCCCTCGATATTTTGGGACTGAGGCGTAACATGGTTTTTGTGGTAGCCCATGCAGGTTAACGACTAAATTGCTTCGGTTTCAACTTAGGGACCGAGCAAGCCTGCAATAAGAATAGGATAAGTTTTAAGGATCTCATCCACTTGCTTGAATCGTTCTTGATATCTATGTCGAATTCGAATCAATATTTTGACTTGCATCTTGCCTTGATTCCTGTACGTCTCTTATAGTTTATTTTGATACAGAGCAATGGATTCACAAGCACGCGACGAGACTCCCGCAGGAACACCACAAGTTGCAGATGTCACCTATGACGATGAAGTGACACCAGTTGGTGGGGGTCAACTAGAACAAAAAAACAGTCAAGATACCTCAAGAGATCGGCAAGACGACAATCCACCTCCGCCACAGTTCACACCACCAATGGCCGGATTCCCACCAGGGCAAGCTATGGACGGGCAACAGATGTTTCAAATGATCTACGCAATGATGCAAGCTCAACAGCAGATTCAACAAGATACTTTGAGTCGCAGCCTAGCACTTGTACTGGAGCAGGCGAATCTACCAACTCGACGGCAACCGACGGGCTCTATTACCGATTTCCGCCAGCTGAAGCCCCGTACCTTCTCAGGCAAGGAGGAGCCCACAGAAGTTCATGAGTGGATCACCAACACACAACACCAGTTGGAAGCAGCTGAGCTTCCCAGAGAACGTTGGATGACTGCCGTTAGAATGCAGTTGACGAATAATGCGCATCACTGGTGGCTATCTGAGGAGACACGGCTCGGACCAGACCGAGTCACTTGGGAAGAGTTTTCTAGACTCTTTCAGGAGATGTACATTCCGGCTATCGCTCGATCAGAACTTCGGGACAAGTTTAATCGCCTCACTCAAGACAGTATGACAGTAGAAGAATACAACGCAAAATTTATTCGTCTGAGCCGCTTCGCCCCAACCTTGATTCCGACAGAAGAAGTGAAGGCTGAGAAGTTCTTCGACGGACTAAACATTGAGCTTCAGAAACTAATTGGATCCGTTGCACCTACATCTTACCCGGACATCCTTGCTGCAGCCCGACGCATGGAGCACATCACCAGAAGAGAGACCTGTCTGAAGCGATCGTCCACATCAGCACCAGCCGGAGCACCACAGGAAGAAGTTGCAAAGAGACCTCACATGCACCAGCCACCAGAAGCATCTCCACATGCACTACCTATCTGTCCATATTGTCGCAGGCGAGGCCATATTGAGGACCAGTGTAGACGCAAAAGAAGATTATGTTTAGCTTGCGGATCCAGTCAGCATTTATTGAGAGAATGCCCTGAGCGTCGTGAAAGAGCACCAACGGTTAACCAACAAGCTCTACCAGCACCAGGAGGGTATCAACCAAGGCCACCCTTGGCACCTCGAGCAACACTCTTCCAGCAGGCCCAGCAACAGCAGAGGGCACCACCTCAAGGACGCGGACAAGCTTTCGCGATGACTTTAGAGGACGTGCAGATTCATGGAGTAGCTAATGCGCGTAAGTTTTTATAGTTTTATGTTTCTAGTATTGCTTTAGTTCATGCATGTTGATTCGTGACCTAGCCTTAACCTAGTAATTTTTGAACTTGCTAATAATTAAATAACCTACTTTTTCTAAAATAGTAGTCCTCTAGATCTCCTTCATACGGGAGATTGCATAACTTTTAATGCTTAGGAAAATAATTTTTCCTATGTATTTAGCTTAGACCCTCAACCTTGATTCTTCTTGATAATGATGTGCTTCGAACAATATTTGCAACCGTGTCATCTTTGTTGACCGATTATTCTTTGATTGCGAGGACGCAATCCTCTTAAGAGGGCTAGATTGTAAATCCCCTAATTTTCTAGGTATTTTTAATTTGGATCTTTCACAATTTTTTTAGAATTTTCTGGGATTTTTATGTAATTAAAACCTAGGTACTTGGTAATTAAATAAATTTTAATTGCTGTTAATCAATATTAAAATATTATGGAAATAATATTTTATGGTGTAAAATGGAAAACCGGACATAGGGTAATTTTTTGCGAATTTATTGGACTCCGGAATCATTTTTAAAGCCCTAAAAACCAATGTAGAATTAAACCTATTTAAACCCTGAACTAAACCGGTTTATTTGAAATAAACCAAACCAAATGAACCAAACTGCTAGCTGAACCGAACCAACCTAGCGTAGCGGGTCGGGTCGGATCCGAATCGAACCCGACCCGAATCCCAAATCGAACCCTAACCGGATTCCTTACCGGAATTACTGTTCATCCCCATAAAATCCTCGGAGTCTGTGCCCGGCCGCAACCCTAGGTATCCGCCGCCGCATCCTTTCTACACATCCCTCTTCCACCCGCAGCGCCGTCCCCCGACCAGTCGGCCGACCATCACCATCTCCCTATACACCGGACCACCCGCCGACAGAACCCAACCACCCTCATCCCGTCGACCGCAGCACTCGCCGGAGTAGCCCGTGTACGCCACCCCTTCCCCCATACTCGCCGGAGCCGATCCCGACCCCGCTGATCACCGCCTGGATCTTCAACCACTTCGACACCGCCTCAAACCGACGTCTTCTTCCCTGCACCCTCGCCGTCCCCGATTTCCCGCGGCCACCCCCGCCATTGACAGACCACGACCCGCTGCTAAACCGCCTGATCCCAGCCGCTCACCGCCTGGAGCGCCTGAAGTCGACCTCGACCCGCCTGAACGACACCCCAGAACTGTTCGGTCATCTCGACCCCACTGAACCGCGGAGCGACTCCACAGCATCCCCGCCTCACCCGCATTCAGCCACCACCACTCCACGTCCTCCGACGGTGCAGCCATCCCCCGCTCGACCCGTCCCCGACCTCGTTTTCCTTGACCACAGCTCGTCGTCGACCTCCCAGCGTCGCACAGCATCGACGATCCGCTGCACTAGCAGCGGACACAGGAGCTCTCGACCCGGACACGGTGACCAGGACACGAAACGGCATCCCGGACACGAGAATTCTCGGTTCACGGGGCCCTGTTCAGGTAACACATTCTCTCTCCTCGTTATTCCGTTTTCCGTTCCATCAGTTGTGTCGCGTAGACTGTATAGCCCTCTCGATGCCCGTACAAATCGCTCAGTGCGTCACGCCCTGTGGTGATCGCGAACCGCGATCCAAAAACAGGAAAACCAACACCCCGTTTCACCCCGGAACTGAGTGCGCCCCGCCAAACGGGACGACTTGGTCGTACACGGTCTTTACCGAAACGTGCGCGCCGTTGATACGGACGTGTGAGATTTCGCAGAAGTTGATTTGGATGTGCGTGCACACCAGAATCAACGCGTATCCGCCGACACCGCCCCGTATCCGTCTGTTCTGGAACACGTCGTAACTTCGTGTACACACGTCGGATCGAGACGAAACTTGTGCCATCGGACTTATAGCGATATGCTGGTCCTGTGACCCAAGTTTGGTTTGATTCTGAGAACGTTGACAAAATCGCGTATCGTGGGCCCCACAAGCTCCACTTGACGGGCGATTTTGTGATCGGCTCATCGAAATCCAGTTCTAAAAGTTCTGTTGGGTTCGTATCATCGTTCCTGACTTGTTGACACTAACTTTGACGAATTTGGAGACCTTTGACCCTGATACGCTTTTCGGTGCAAGGTGGCCCACATGTGGATCCCGCTTTGGCCCGGAAATGTCATTTTTGCCCTTGTGTCCAAATTGGACTCAAGGACAGGCGTTTCTAGCTATTTGATATTTTCTGAATCTAATGGTGATGTCTATTTCAGCAACCGGAGTACTGCCTGCAAATTCCACTGAGACCAGAGCTACAGTTGGAGCCAGAACCCCAGGCAAGTGTACATTGCCAAACCCTGCAGCTTTGCTACTTATTTCCTTGACTTATTTATACATCAGTGGGCAAGTATACCTTGCCAACTCTGCAGTTCTTGTTGCATATTTCCTTGCTTTATTTACATTGCTGTGCATGCTTGACCTAGGACCGTGTGACTTACTTAGCGTCCGATTATTAGTCGGGTGCCAACACCGTACGCGATGTTGTGTATTGTCATCTAGAGATGGACATTCGTGACCCTTTGCATTCTCGTACTTGTCTTATCAAGTACACTATAACCCAGGACACTTGACACTATTCATGAGGCAGGATCTTTCTGAGATATTCATGGTAATTCTGTATAGGATACAGACTTCTGACAGAGACATTATATTCCTAGATACTCTATGACTTGCTACATTAGATATGATTGTGCGTGACATAGACATGATGCATCTTGCATTTCACATAGATGGTTATATAGCTTACCCTATTTATCTTATTTACTATTACACTGCATTTTGGCATATCGATTTCTGTACCTTGTTATGTCCCCTGAGGACCTGGATACCGAACTTTGTCCCCAGGATTAGCAGAGGAGATCCACCTAGAGTTATACATTACAGGAGCAGAAGCAGGAACAGGAGCAGTTACTGGAGTAGAACCAGGATCTGAGGACGAGATCATACCAGAGGACTTCTCTTGAGTATTGGCGTGAGATACTCATTTATTTCTGTTTCTAGTTATTTTATTTCTAGTCTATTTCCTTGATGTATCAGACTTATTCTCGGATTGTTCTCCGAGACACCTTTATTAAGATTTGTTAGTTTATTTCTATTTGCATTTATTCTGGCATTTGAGCTGTGATTATCTGTTGTGGATGAGATTAGTATAGACTGTGACTTGTATCATTGGACCCATTTATTGTTGTATTACAGCTTAAGTACGCCCTGGTGGATCCATTAAATTGGGTTTGTCCATCGGTGCGTGTTGCTGGCCATTGCCACGTGTCCGGTCCTACGGTATTTTGGGACTGGAGCGTGACACCGGAGTCAGGTGAAGGGTGGCTCGGGAATGCTCGATTGGTAATGGAGGTGGTCGAGCTGTGGTAGTCAAGGGGAGTAGGAAGCTGGAGGTGGTAGTGGTAATGAAGCTGCTGGTGGTGGTGGTATTGAAGCTGGAGGTGGTGGTCAGCCGGTGGTGGCAGTCGGAGAGAGTAGGGAAGAGGCTGGCTTGGCCTGGGTTGGTGTCGAAGACGCGGGGAGGAGCAGTTGGAGGTGGGGAGGAACTGGCCGGAGAGGGAGAACGACAGTGAGGTGGTGCGGGGAGGAGTTGGCCGCCGGAGCTCGTGGCAATGGCCGATGGGCACGCCGAAGCTCGTGGCAATGGCGGATGGCAGTGGAGACTGGAGGTGGTGGTTCGTAGCTATGGTGGCGGTGACTGGGCAGTAGCCGGTTGGCCGGAGGGGGAGGCTCGGGGATCTCGGCCGGCTCGGGGAGTTAGCACCGGAGGTGGAATGGGGATGTGGAGGTAGCAGTGACCGGAGAATGTGCTCGTGGCCGGAAGGTGAAGACGAGCGGCGGTCGGAGGGGATCTCGGCTGGGGTGTGGGTTCACCAAGGAAGAAGAAGGAAGGAAGGAAGAAGGAGAAGAAGAAAAGAAGAAGAAGAATTAAGGCTACGTATGAAGAAGAGGGAAGGAGAGAGAGAGGGGGTGGGTTTATCTAGGTATTGGGATTAGGGCCGGCATTGGGTTGTGTGTGGTGATAGAGACATTAAATAGAGAAGTGTGTGGGGGTTGGATGGTGAGGATTTGCCCAATCCAAATGGGTGGTGGAGATTTCACATTAAGAAATTAATTCTTCATCCACATAAGAGGGAGAGGGAGGCTTGACCGGTCAAAGAGTGGGGTGGCTTGTTCACTTGGCCGTAACCAATGAGGTTATGCCACATGTTACAATATTTGCAATTTAGCCCCTTAAGTTTGGGTATTTGCACAAACACATGAAATGATAGAAAAATTGTGGGGGAATTGGTGTTTGGTATTTTGTAGGGTGAGGGGGTGTTATGTGTTTTGCATGGGCTTAATTAAATGGTCATTGGAATAAAATTGGAATTAAAATGGGATTAGTCAAAGTTGGTATCCCCAATTTAATTAGAATAAATTGTCATGTGCTCTTAAATTAAATGGGGGCACATAGGATCTCAATTGGGGGTGACACAAAGGTCATGAATGGTGTAGGCTTGGTGTCAGTCTTGGACCCTTTTATTGGTCCGGCTCAACGGGTTAAGTTGGTGTCTCAAAATTGATGGCAACGACACAGGTGCGCGACAAGGGATTAAATATGGATTTCAGTTACGAAAAATTGTGCAATTAATTTAGAGCACAAAAAAATATGATTTTGAGCGACGGGAAAGTCCAGCGCCTAAATTGGCGTATCCAGTCAAAAGTGCAACAATCTGTTAGAATTTATAAGCTGGTGTTGGGCTCCGAATATTTCAACAACGGTAGGGCGCGCCAAGGGTTTTAAATAAAAATCAGACATCTGTAACCTTACTCTAAACCTAAATCATCTGTTGCTAAACCAAAATTTTCTAACCCATACCAGACTATCTATAGAAATAAAAGAGGGGGTTTACATCCTTCCCAACTTAGAAAAATTTCTTCCCCAAAATTAAAAGTAAAGCACGATAATAGCTACAGAAATTTAAAAGCAAACTGGTAATCAAATGCGGTACGTAAATTCGTACCTCGATCCTCAAATAAATATGGGAAACGCTGTCGAATGGAATACTCGTGCTCCCAGGAAGACTCGCTTGGCGAATGATTCTTCCATGCAACTCTGACCAGTCGAATAGTCTGACCTCTCAAAGTCTTCTCACTGTGATCGAGTATCTCCACTGGCTGCTCTACGTAAGGTAAACTGGGCCCGACTCTAATCTCCGAATGATCAAGCACGTGGCTAGGGTCTGCCACATATCTCCTCAACTGTGACACGTGAAATACGTCATGCACTCCTTCTAATGATGGAGGCAATGCAAGACGATAAGCTACTTCGCCAACTCGTTCCAAGATGTCAAAAGGTCCGATGTACCTCGAACTCAGCTTGCCTCTGCCTCCGAATCTGATGGTACCACGAGTAGGCGATATCTTCAAAAATACATGGTCACCTTCCTTGAACTCCAAAGGTCTGCGGTGCGCATCTGCCCAATATTTTTGTCTGTCCTGTGCTGCACGCAGGTGGCTCTGAATCTGCTTGACTTTTTCCACTGTCTGTGTCACCAACTCTGGACCAAGTATCTGACGCTCTCCTACGTCACTCCAACATACTGGTGACCTACACTTCCTGCCGTACAGTGTCTCATAAGGTGCTATCTGTATGCTAGCCTGGTAGCTGTTATTGTAGGAGAATTCTACCAAGTGTAAATGGTCCTCCCAAGACCCTCCAAAATTGATCATGCACGCTCTCAACATATCCTCTAGTATCTGTATCGTGCGCTCTGACTAGCCATCAGTCTGTGGATGATATGCAGTGCTGGACTTGGGACGAGTTCCTAGACTCTCCTGCATGCTCCGCCAAAAATATGACGTGAATCTGGAATCACGATCCGATACAATGCTGACAGGCACTCCATGTAGTCGTACTACCTGCCTCATATATATGACAACTAATATCTCCGTGGACTGCCTAACTCTGAAGGGCAAGAAATGTGCAGACTTGGTGAGTCTGTCTATGACAACCCAAACTGCATCCTTCCCGCTAGGGCTCCGCGGGAATCCTGTGACCAAATCCAGGGTAATGTGTTCCCACTTTCACTCGGGAATGGAAAGCGGCTACAATAGTCCTGCAGTCCTCTGATGTTCAGCCTTGACTTGTTGACAAACCAAACATCTCGCCATGAATTTTGCAATCTCTCTCTTAATCCCATGTCACCAGTAATGTTGCCTCAAATCTCGGTACATCTTCGTACCTCCGGGATAAATAAAATAAATCGAGCTATGAGCCTCGGTCATCAACTCCTGGCGTAGCTCGCCACTCGGAACGTATAGGCAATCTCCATACCTCAATGTTCCGTCTTCATGAATCATGAGTCCCGTCTGCATGCCGACCTCTGTCCACTTTCGCAGTCGTCAAAATCTCGCGTCTGTAGGCAGGGCTGCCTTGATCCTCTCAATCAATGTAGACTGAACCTCGAGACTGGCCATCTATCCATTCCATGCCTGGCAATACAATCTTAATCCTGAGCTCCTGAAGATCCTCTAACAACTGGCGATGAGTCATAAAAATATGCCATGGGCTTCCTGCTTAAGGCATCTGCTACTACATTTACCTTGTCACGGTGGTACTGCAACTCTATATCATAATCTGTCATCAACTCTAGCCAGCGCCTCTGTCTCATGTTGAGCTCCTTCTGCTTGTAGACATACTTCAGACTTTTATGATATGTGTAAATCTCAACACGCTCTCTATAAAGGTAGTGTCGCCATAGCTTTTAGTGCAAATATCACTGCAGCTAGCTCTAGGTCGTGCGTCGGATAGTTTTCCTCATGAACTCTCAACTATCTCGATGCATAGGCTATCTATTCTATCTAAACATAACTCATATTTGCTGAGCTTGGCATACAGCCTCTCCTGTCTCAGCATCTCCAACACGATCCTGAGATGTCTCTTATGCTTCTCCTGGCTCTTGGAATATACCAAGATGTCGTCGATAAATACCACCATGAACTTATCTAAGTACTAATGGAAAACATTGTTCATCAGACTCATAAATACTGCTGGCGCGTTGGTTAAACCAAACGGCATGACTAAAAACTCATAGTGTCCATATTTCATCCGAAAAGCCGTCTTCGGAATGTCCTCTCTCCATACCTTGATCTGAGATTGATCCTTGAGAATACACATGCGCCACTAAGCTGATCAAATAAATCATCGATGTGCGACAAGGGTACTTGCTCTTTATCGCTACGACATTTAATGCCCTATAATCGATACACAAATATACTGTCTCATCCTTCTTCGGCACTAATAAGATGGTTGCTTACCATGGAGAAACACTAGTCCGACTGAAACCCTTGTCTAAGAGATCCTCTACTATGGACTTTCAACTCAACCAACTCTATCGTTGCTAGTCTAAAGACGGGAAAATAACTGGCTCGGCTCTGGGAGTCAACTCTATAGCAAATTCTATCTTTCTGTCAGGTTGCAGGCCTGAAAGATTATCTAGAAGCAGATCCTCAAACTCTGATGTAATATGGGGGTACACTGGTTCACCTGCTGCAATGTGTGTCGCTAAGGTAGGTTGGCCATCATACTCTCAGGCTCCCCGAAGATTAGGGTAATCTGGTGGTCTAATTATAGTGCAACCACGTCGACAATCTAGCATCGCGTGGTATTGGCTCAACCAATCTATTCCTAGGTCAATGTCATAGTCTAGACTTAACCTCATAATAAATTCTTCCGTTGTATCTTCAACATCAATCCTCCAAAAGAAAAAAAATTCTTGCCTAATGTATAATTTCTCTTTTCCTCAAAATTTTCCCTAAAATTATATTTCTCAAATTTCTTCTTTCCGTTATTTATTTCTCTGAGTCACATAGTGCAATTATAATAATCGTATCTCCCAAGTACCTACTAGAATTTCTGGTATCGGATCATCATCTTCCAGGTGAGAGCCTAAAATTTTATCTCCTCTAGTCCATAATATCGTTCCTGGTATCGCTATTATATACAACAACTAATTTCTAGCATCGGGCTATGCACTTCCATAAATTATTCTAGGTCATGATCAACAATCTTTCCAGCTCCCAGTACTTCCAAGATCACTGTTATCTCAAGCACGGGTAGGGTACCACTAGGTCCAATTCTCTTGCTAACCTTCCACACTAGTTCTAGCATCTAAAAGAACCTATTAGCCTACCCTACTGAGGGTAACAATCTTCTCAGAGATTAGTACACGAGTTCTGTCTTCTGTCGTCAGACTTCGATCTTCTTCTGGAGGAAATCATCAGGCACAAGCATTCATCTTCTCGATTAATAGGAGATGAGAAATAATGATAACGATATTGACGAAAATTGAACGAATACAAATTAGAAGTCCAAGGGCGATAATCATATACAAAGGGAGTTTTTAAAATCGATTATGGATTGAGATCATATACAACAGTAAATCATAATATCTATTTTTAATTTGCAGGCTCGCTTGGCACAGTCAGGTGACCAAGACGATTTAAATCGGACCTGCATGGGCCACCACAAAAATATGTCACGCCCCAGTCCCAAAATACGTAGGACCAGGAATACGCGATACGCCAGCTACTTATTCGACCAGACTCTAGTCCGACTCGAATACGTATAAGCTGTATAATAAAGGGCACTATCTAAATATCCCGAACTGTAAACATCTATATCTCAATCCACAATGAACAGAAATATACAAGAAGAGCTACATGTGCTAAAGTCGGCCGCTCAATAACATACAAACTCGAATAGACTCGAGAAGAGATGAGTCTATAAAAACTAGGCTACAACAGCAAATGAATAATCAATATGAATAAAGTAACCATAATGTCGGTAGAAATGATATGAGTACCTGGTACAATGCCCGTAAGACATGCCACTCCATCAGCAACTCCAAATGCTCCGTAATCGTCTATACTGCAAAACTGACAGGGGACCAGGTCCTCAGAGGGACGTAACAAGGTACAAAAATACAGCATGCCAAAGTACAACAAAAGTACAAGTGCAACGACGGTGTAATCTAGCATAACCAACTAAGTGAGACTCAGTTTGAAGACAATGTTCGACGCGTGGGCTGTCCAAAATAAAATCGTAGCTCCGAACACAGAGACACACGGGGCGTACCGTAGCTCCGAGCATAGAGTCACACGGGTGATACTACTACTCTGGATACAGAAATACTACAACAATATGACAAACATATATAAAGCGCATACAGAGGAGCCTAAACGTCTAGTAACTGTCTTCCCCATCCCAAGCGGTCAACGATGGTGCGCTGAACCCGAACCTCTATCTAACAGTCTCGTCACACAGAAATAACTCAACAGATGCGACCCTAAGGTCGTCCAAGTCTCCGGTCATGATGTCAGTATCAGGATACAGGAAATCGGGCACGATAACAGTGTATGAATGTGTCCTGGGGTGACGATATACTCAGGTACGTACATCGAGGTGTTACGAACATCTAACATTCGTTACAAGACGTTACAACGAACGTCTGTACCCGGTTGTGATCCGGACGCGAAGTAATAATCGTAATCAGACATGCGCATAATATATATAATGAAATAATAAATATCTGTAACGGAAATACAGGATGGCAAGGTACACTTGCCTGCATCCGGCTGCTGAAGATGGAGATCCGGTACAACATCCAAGTCCGCGGGTCCCGTAGTACCTAGAGACGAGATACAAACTCAATCAATAAATTATTACGTGGCAAACAGGGATGTGACACACGTCTAAACATATGCTCAGACTCAGCTACAACCCACAGGGTCACGACGCTAGAGGGTTGACCAAGGTTGACTAATGGTACGTTACATTAAGTCAAATTAATCATCTGCATAATATCCTTAAACTATCCTCAATCCTACTATATTCATCACAGTGTTTGTCAGTATTTTGAGCCATGATCAATCCTCAGATTCACCTCAGTGTTCACAGATGTTAACATGCACATTGACTTCTCAAGCTCAAATAAATAATTAATATTCTCAATCCTCAATCACGGTCTCATGATTTGATACTATACCTATTTCACGATCGAGCACCTGCTCCCAATGTCCATCAACATTTTAATATTATTTTAATTTTCAGCAATAGTTTACAATAGCTAAAACAACAATGACCAATATGCGTATATATATTTTATGTCCTCAAACAACTTCCAATATTTACCCAAGGATCGATATCCCTCTACCATTTATTAATTAAATCTGCTCCTTGATATTAATCAATGTGTTAATATCACCATCCTTTCTCAAGCGTTTAAATGCATGCACAACAACAATAATCAATAATGCATATATTAATTCAAAACCCCTAACATCTCAACCTAGCATTTATAAACCTTATTTACTAACCATGTAATTTATCCTCAAAATTCCCAATATGAATATAACTCCAAACAAAGATCCAATTATTCTCAAATTCTAACTTAATGTATATCTATAAATTTTATTTTAGTACTTATGAAAAATAAACCCTAAACACACAACATTAACATATTAGATCATTAGCCCTACACTAAAATTACACGAAACAATTATATAAAAATATAGAGAGGGGGGGGGGGGGAGTCGTTCACCTCGGCAAGGAGGCGATGCTGGCCGGAGGAGGGCTTGGTCGGAGTCAGGTGAAGGGTGGCTCGGGAATGCTCGACTGGTAATGGAGGTGGTCGAGCTGTGGTAGTCGAGGGGAGTAGGAAGCTGGAGGTGGTGTTGGTAATGAAGCTGGTGGTGGGGATGGTATTGAAGCTGGAGGTGGTGGTCAGCCGGTGGTGGCAGTCGGGGGGAGTAGGGAAGAGGCTGGCTCGGTCGGGGTTGGTGTCGAAGCCGCGGGGAGGAGCAGCTGGATGTGGGGAGGAACTGGCCGGAGAGGGAGAACGGCAGTGAGGTGGTGCGGGGAGGAGTTGGCCGCCGGAGCTCGTGGCAGTGGCGGATGGGCACGTCGGAGCTCGTGGCAATGGCGGATGGCAGTGGAGACTGGAGGTGGTGGTTCGTAGCTATGGTGGCGGTGACTGGGCAGCAGCCGGTTGGTCGGAGGGGGAGGCTCGGGGATCTCTGCCGGCTCGGGGAGTTAGCACCGGAGGTGGAACGGGGATGTGGAGGTAGCAGTGACCGAAGAATGTGCTCGTGGCCGGAAGGTGAAGACGAGCGGCGGTCGGAGGGGATCTCGGCCGGGGTGTGGGTTCACCAAGGAAGAAGAAGGAAGGAAGAAGGATAAGAAGAAAGGAAGAAGAAGAATTAAGGCTACGTATGAAGAGGAGGGAAGGAGAGAGAGAGGGGGCAGGTTTCTCTAGGTATTAGGATTTGGGCCGGCATGGGGTTGTGTGTGGTGATGGAGACATTAAATAGGGAAGTGTGTAGGGGTTGGATGGTGAGGATTTGCCCAATCCAAATGGGTGGTGGAGATTTCACATGAAGAAATTAATTCTTCATCCACATAAGAGGGAGAGGGAGGCTTGACCGGTCAAAGAGTGGGGTGGCTTGTTCACTTGGCCTTCACCAATGAGGTTATGCCACATGTTACAACATTTATAAGTTAGCCCCTTAAGTTTGGGTATTTGCACAAACACATGAAATGATGGAAAAATTGTGGAAGAATTGGTGTTTGGTATTTTGTAGGGTGAGGGGGTGTTGTGTGTTTTGCATGGGCTTAATTAAATAGGCATTGGAATAAAATTAGGATTAAAATGGGATTAGTCAAAGTTGGTATCCCCAATTTAATTAGAATAAATTTTCATGTGCTCTTAAATTAAATGGGGGCACATGGGATCTCAATTGGGAGTGACACAAAGGTCATGAATGGTGTAGGCTTGGTGTCAATCTTGGACCCTATTATTGGTCCGGCTCAACGGGTTAAGTTGGTGTCTCAAAATTGATGGCAACGACACATGTGCGCGATACGGGATTAAATATGGATTTCGGTTACGGAAAATTGTGCAATTAATTTAGAGCACAAGAAAATATGATTTTGAGCGACGAAAAAGTCCAGCGCCTAAATTGGCGTGTCCAGTTAAAAGTGCAACAATCTGTTGGAATTTATGGGCTGATGTTGGGCTCCGAATATTTCAACAACGGTAGGGCGCGCCATGCGTTTTAAATAAAAATCAGACATCTGTAACCTTACTCTAAACCTCAATCATCTACTGCTAAACCAAAATTTTCTAACCTATACCAGACTATCTATAGAAATAAATGAGGGGGTTTACAACTGTGGCAAGGTAGGTCATCTCGCCAAGGAATACCGACGCAGATTGGGATTATGTTTAGCTTGCAGATCCAGTCAGCATTCAGTAAGGGATTGCCCTGAGCATCGAGAAGGAGCACCGATAGTAAACCGACAAGCTTTACCAGCTCCGGGAGGATATCAGCCGAGGCCACCCTTGGCACCCCAGGCAGCACTCTTCCAGCAAGTCCGACAACAGCAGAGGAGACCATCACAAGGACGTGGACATGCTTTTTCGATGACAGTGGAGGACGCACAGACTCGAGGAGTAGCGAATACGAGTAAGATTTAAGTTTTATCATAGCTATCTATTCCTAGTAATGCTTTAGCACGTGCCTATTAGGGCATTTTCCTAGCCTAATCCTAGTATTATGATTAATATGAACTTGTTAAGATGTCACTAGTACCCAAGTTTTCATAAGCTGTAGTTGATCTTCGTTATAACCAGACTATTTTACTCTTGAGTTACTTATCTCTCATTGCCTAGAAAAAAGTTTTTTATTCCTTCCCTACATGTTCTACTTAACCCTCACCCTTCCTCTCGATTTTTCCTTGTTCATGATTTCTTATTCTTTGTGTCGTGCTTCAACAAACATGTCTTACAACCGCGTCATCTCTTCTGACCGGTTATGTTTCATTTTCTTAATTGCGATGACGTAATTCTTTTAAGGTGGGTAGATTGTAAACACCTAATTTTTTTTAAATTTTAAAAATAATTTTTCATGATTTTTCTTTATTTTTTATTAATTATAAATCAATATCCTTCAGGGATTAATATTTTTTGTATTAAATTAAATATTAAAATATTGTAAAAATTATATTTTTGAGTGCATAATTAATAATATGATGTTGTGTAATTTTTCTGGAATTTATTGCGCTCAAAAACTATTTTTAAATAGCTAAAAAATATTGTGTTTCGATAAACCAGACCGGACCAGACTTGAACCAAACCAAACCAACCCAAACTGAACCGAACCAACCCTAATGGATTTGGATCCATACCCGTACTCGTACCCGACCCGCTAACAACTAATACACAGCAGCTGAGAATTCGAAACCCCCCTCCCGACCGTTACACCCCCGACTCTGCCTCGACACACCCACGACCCCATCCCCCGCACACCCACGACCCCCTCCATTCCCGGCGATACCCCCACGACCCCCCCCCCCCACTCTGGCATCTCCTCGTAACCGTAGCCCTCCCCCTATAAAATTCAAACACCACCACCACCTTCACCATCACAACCACTGCCAATACCTCTGACTTCACTCTACCCCAACAACGACAACGAAGACGAGGACGGCGACAACGATCCACCGACTTATCCGCGGATGCTACCCCGCTGGCCGACGACCCCACGACCACGACGACCTAAGCAGCTACCCGCCGCCGATGTGCACCGCCGCGCCGCCCCGTCCATGCGTAACACACCGGGGTCGACCCCTGTTCCGGTGAGTTTTTCTTCCTCCTCGCTGTGACGATTCTCGAACGGCTTATTACGATGTATTATCTGCGTGACCCTCTCAAACCCTGTGCAATTAGATTGGGGTATCGTATCATGTGTCGTTCGTAAACCGCGACTCAAAAACAGAAAAAAAAATCCAATTTTGGGTTTCAGAAACCGTCCCAAAGCCCCGTGTTCATGGCCATTTTTCTCCCAACCTGGTTATTATTTTGAAATTCTGTTTGAACAGTAAATTAGACAATATAACCAAGTTTTAAATCCTATAATTATTTTATTTTAATTTGTTGTATGTTGTGTTTTATTCGTGGATAAAGTCGACCAAAAACTTGGTTTGCGAAACCCAAATTTTTTTTGACACTGGGTGCGTTCCGCTAAACGAGGCGACTTTATCGTGTGCTAATTGCATCGAAAGATGCATATCATCAATGCTGACGTGTGAAATTTTGTGAAAGTTGATTTGGATGTGCGAGCACACCGAAATCAACACGTATCCGTCGAAAACCCCCGTATCGGGCCTGTTTTGACACTCGCTGTAACTTCGTGTGTACTTGTCGTTTCACAACGAAATTTGTGCCATCAGATTCGCAGCGTTACGCTGGTCCTATGACCCAAGTTTGGTTCGATTCTGAGAACGTTGACGAAATCTCATTTTTGTGGGCCCCACGGCTCTACTTGACGGGCGATTTTGTGATCGGCTCATCGGAATCCAGTTCTGGATGTTCTATTGGGTTCAAATCATCGTTCTGGACTCGTAGACACTAAGTTTGATGAATTTGGAGAACTGTGTCTCTAGCACATTTTTTGGTGCAAAGTGGGCCACATGTGTACCCCGCTTTGACCAGAAACTGTCATTTCTGTCCCTGTGTCCAAATTGGATTTATGGGTAGTCAATCATAGCTATTTCATGTCTTCTGAGAGTTGTGGTAATGTTTGTTTTAGTATCCGAAGGCGTACCTAAAGATTCTACATACATTGAAGCAACTGTTGGAGTTCAAACCCCAAGTAAGTGTACATTGCCAAACTTGCAGTAATTGCCTTAATATTATTTGCTTGGTTTATTTCTGTGATGTATCTGCTTAACCTAGGACCGTGATAAGTTGCTTAACGTCCGACTAATATTCGGATGTCGACGCCGTACGCGGAGTCGTGTAACGTCACTTAGCGAGTTGATATCTCGATCCTATATTTTCGTGCTTGCTTTACCAAGTATGTCATACCATAGGACACTTGACACTATTCATATGACAGAACATTTCTTATGATATTCATGGTGTTTTTGTATAGGCTTACAGGATTCGTTACATAGATCTTGCATGTACATAGATATCATTATGACTCGCTGTAATGGTTAGAGGTCATGATCTTGCGTGTTATGGACATGAGACGTGTGATTACATTGGGTGGGGAGAGTCTTACCATACTAAAGGCTGATTATGTTATATATATATATATATATATATAGATATTCTGGGAGTGCCTTAGACTCTGACCAGAGCTTTGGCACACGTACTGGCCCTTCGAGATAATAAATGCTCTTATGGGTTTTCCAGAGCCTATAGTAGTTTCAGCCTGAGTATAATTAATGTTCTCATTTTATTTCACATAGATGGTTACATGGTTTGCCATGTTGATATATTTTATTTACTGTATTTGGCTTGAGTTATTCTTATACCTTGCTATGTCCCCTGAGGACCTGGATCCGAATTATGTCCCCAGGTATAGCAGAGGAGATCTACCCCGAGGTATACGGGACCGGAGCAAACACTGGAGCAGTACCAGCACTAGAGAATGAGGTGGTGCTAGAATATTTATCTTGAGTATTTGTTATATACTCAGTTATTTCTGTTTTTAGATACACTATTTCCTGTCTCTTGAATTACTGTATAAACTCATTATCGGGTTGTTCCTCGAGATACTTTTATTGAGACTTGTTGGATTATATTTCTCTTTTGATTAGTTTGACAGTTGAATTATGTTAATTTTCTGTTGATGAGATTAGAATTAGATTATGTCATGTATCGTAGACCTTTATATTTGTTTTGCAACTTAAGTACACTATAACGGGTCCATTAAATTAGGTTAATTTGCCCATTGGAGTGTGCTGCAGGCCAATGCCACGTGGCTAGTCCCTCGGTCCATTGAATCTGTGTGGTATAGGCGTCTAGACGTCAAGTACAAGGTATCAGAAACTACAGGCTCCGAACGAACGTCTCCGGATGCTGAAATAAATATCAGATGCTGAAATAAATATCACCAACATCTCCGAAATCAGCAAGATAGTCAGAAAACTCTACCATTTCGTCCAATTTGGACACAGGGGCAAAACGATAATTTTGGGCCAAAACAGAGTCAACATATGGGATACTTTGTACCAAAAAATGTTTAAGAGGTAAAGGTCTCTAAATGAGACATATTATAGGTCAAACAAATCCTAAATGGCGATACGAACTCAACGGTATATCCAGTTTTGGATTCCGGTGAGCCGATCACAAAATCTCTCGTCAAGTCGAATCGTAAGACCCGCGAAACGGTATTCCGTTGACTGACTCAGAATCAAACGAAACTCAGGTCACAGGACAAGTCAAACGCGGCGAGTCCAATGGCAAAAGGTTCGTGACGATCCAACGAGCACACACAAAGTAGGGTAGTTATTTACAAAAGTCGTAATACGAAAACTTTTTACGGATACGGGTTGATTTCGGCGCATACACACGTCCGAATCAACTTTCGCGAAAGTTCACACGTCCGCATTTATCGTACGCGCCTTTTGGTGGAACTGGTACGAGACGTGGTGTCACTTTCCAGTCCCAAAATATCGAGGGACTAGACACGTGGTAATGGCCAGCAGTACACACCGATGGACATCCCAATTTAATGGATCCATCGGGCATACTTAAGCTGTAATATAGGTCTACAACAATAAGTCAAAATACTAATCTCATCCACACACAGAATAATAAGAACATCAGCAAAATAAAGAAAAGTACATCAAAGTCCAGTCTCAGCAGAGTATGTCGGGGAACAACCCGATAAGAGTCTAAAACAATGGTTCATCAGACCAGAACAGAAGAGTCCAAATAAAGTATCTGAAGAGTACAAACATCATAAGCTCATGAAAAGTCTTCAGCCATCACCTCTGCTTCTATGTTAGGTTCTCCTTCAGCAACAACTTCTGGTACAGCTTCAGCTCCTGTCCCGTAAACCTCGGGATAATGTTCTTCTGCTAAACCTGGGGACATCATCCGGATCCAGGTCCTCAGGGGACATAGCAAGGTACAAATAATACAAACCAAATAAATGCAGTGAAATAGTAAAATGAATTAAGCAGGGTAACTACATAACCATCTATGTGAAAATGCAACTGAGAGCAACACTAGTACTCAGGCTGAGACTGCTACAAGCTCTGTGTCGGGGAGCCGGTAGCAGCAATATCTAGTAGTGGTCTAGCTCTGTTCGAGAGTCTACAACCTCACAATAGTAATATATATATATATATATAACAGCCTGTAGCCTGTGTGTCTCTCTCCACCCAATGTAACCACACGTCTCATGTCCATGTCACGTGAGATCAGAGCTAATGCAACAGTCATAATCTAAAAGTATAGTAACTATGTCCATCCTATATCCTATACAGAATCACCTTGAATATCTCAGGAAGATTCTGTCAATGTATGGTATCAAGTGTCCTAGGTTATGGTGTACTTGATAAACAAGCACAGGAATACAAAGGGTCTCGAATGTCAATCACTAAATGACATACACAACTCCGCGTACGGAGTTGGCACCCGACTGTAATCGGACACTAAGTATGTCATACGGTCCTAGGTTATATCATGTACACTAGTCACAGAAAATAGAGCAAGAGAACAAAATAAACTAATTAAACTGCAATTTATGGCAAGGTACACTTGCCTGGGGTTGGAATACCAGTAGCGATCCCTGTATCAGTGGGTCCAGTAAATGCTTCTCCAAAAGCTGAAATGAACATTATCAACAGTCTCAGAACATAAGAAATAGCTAGAAACGCCCGTCCTTAAGTCCAGTTTGGACACAAGGGCAAAAACGATATTTCTGGGCCAAAGCGGGTCCATATGTGGGCCGTTTTGCACCGAAAACCGGGTCAGGGTCAAAGGTCTCCAAATTAGTCTAACTTAATGTCAACAAGTCAGGAACGTTGATACGAACCCAACGGAACTTCCAGAATTGGATTCCGATGAGCCGTTCTCAAAATCGCCCGTCGGGTAGAGCTTGTGGGGCCCACGATATACGATTTTTCAACGTTCTCAGAATCGAACCAAACTTGACCCACAGGACCAGCGTATTGCTACGAGTCCGATGGCGCAAGTTTCGTCTCGATCTGACGTGTATACACTAAGTTACAGCTAAATACAGAAAAGTCGGATACGGGGCGTTGTCCGCGGATACGTACTGATTTCGGTGTGCACGCACATCCGAATCAGCTTCTGCGAAATCCCGCACGTCCGTATCAACGACGCGCACGTATCTATGAAGACCGCACGCGACCAAGTCGTCCCGTTTGGCGGGGCGTACTCGATTCCGGGGTGAAACAGGGCTAAGTTTTTCCTGTTTTTGGATCGCGGTTCGCGATCACCACAGGTCGCGATGCCCCGAGCGGTTTGTCCGGGCACCGAGAGGGTCACACAGGCTACGCGATACAATTTATGGAATCAAAATCCGAGCTACGAGCAAGAAGTTATGAATACCTGAAGTGGTCCGAGAAACCGAGTTTAAACCATGTCCGACACGCGATTCACTGTGTCCTAGTACTGTTCACTAGGGTTAGGGTTTTTCTGTGTCCGGCCTTCTGTGTCCTGCTGTGTCGAGTCCTCGCCGGAGGGGTGCTAGGGCATCGTCGGAAGGAGGCGGAGTGCTGCGGCGGCGCTCGAGTGGTGGTCGGGGCCGGTGGGGACTGAACGGGGTCGGGTCTGCTGCTCTGGAGGTCGGGGAAGAGGTGGAAGAAGAGGGAGAGGTCGGGGTGGCTGGGCGGCTCGTGGCGGGGTCTAGGGCGGAGGGGACTCGGGGCGGCCGAAGGCGAAACTGGATGGGAGGAGGCGGCTCGAGGGGCAGCGGTGGGCCGAGCAGCGGGCGGCTGGGGCTAAGCGGAAGTCGTCGAAGGAGGAGGCGCGGGGCTGAGGGGCAGCGGAGCTAGGCGCTGGAGGCGGAGGGATCCGGCGACGGCGGAAGAGAAGAGGAGCTGAGTGAAGCGGCTAGGGTTACGGCAGTGTCGGGCAGCCGGTGGCTAGGGGTTGGGAACGGCCAGAGCTAGGTTTATATAGAGTGGGGAGGAAGACGACAGGGCGGTCCGGTGAGGGAGAGGAAGAGGGGCCGGCGGACGTTTCACAGCGGCGGAAGCTCAGGCGACGGCGGTTGGCCGGCCGGAGGGGAAGGGGAACCGTCGACTGATCGGTTTGGGGAGAGAAAGGGATGCGGGCTAGCGGGTTAGCGGGTGCGGGTTCAGCCGGGCTGACCCGGCCCGACCCGTTAGGGCGGTCCGGTTCAGTTTGTTCAGATGGACCGGCCGGTTCGGTTCGGTCCATTAAACCGGGTCGGTTTAATTATCTGGTTTAATTTAAAATTAATAATTAATTTGTTTTAGAGCTCTAAAAATCCATTCGGGGTCCAATAAATTCCCAGAAAATTACCCTATGTCTGGTTTTATATTTTACACTTGAAAATATAATTTTCATCATATTTTAATATTATTTAATTTAATTTAAAATTCATTCTAAATTAGACTACTTTAATTTATAGGTTTAAAATTCGCAGAAATTGCTATTGAATTCCAGAAATTTAAATTTAAAATTCTTAAAATTGTCAGGTGATTACAATCTACCCCCTTAAGAAAATTGCGTCCTCGCAATTTAAAGATTAAACTACTAATAGAACAGAACTACAGGAATTACAAAAATTTACTTAAGATATACCTGTATCCTCGAATAAGTGGGGGTATTTCTGGCGCATGATATCTTCCCTCTCCCAAGTAGATTCACCAGGAGAGTGTTG
This sequence comes from Iris macrosiphon, assembly GCA_036927795.1. Taxonomy (NCBI): domain Eukaryota; kingdom Viridiplantae; phylum Streptophyta; class Magnoliopsida; order Asparagales; family Iridaceae; genus Iris; species Iris macrosiphon. The sequence goes on from JAYESA010000005.1 coordinate 257,190,789, forward strand.
CTTCCAAGCCACACGAACCAGTTTAATTGTATGCCCTCGCAGTGTCTTCTTACTGGTTCCAAGTATAACCACTGGTTGTTCTTCATATCTCAGGCTTGGACCTACGGCGATCTCAGAATGATCCACTATGTGACTTGGGTCAGTCACATACCTTCTCAACTGTGAGACATGGAATACATCATGCACTCCCTCTAAGGATGGAGGTAATGCAAGACGATAAGCCACCTCACCAATGCGTTCCAGAATATCAAAGGGCCCAATGTACCTTGGACTCAATTTGCCTCTGCTCCCAAAGCGAATGGTTCTTCGAGTAGGCGAAATCCTCAGGAATACATGTTCTCCTTTCTTGAACTCCAGGGGACGTCGGTGTGTATTAGCCCAATGCTTTTGTCTGTCCTGACCTGTCCGAAGGTGATTCTGGATTTGTTTCACCTTCTCCACTGTTTGCATTACCAACTCTGGTCCCAAGATTTGTCGCTCTCCAACGTCACTCCAACATATTGGTGATCTGCACTTCCTACCGTATAATGCCTCGAAAGGAGCCATCTTGATGCTTGCTTGATAACTGTTGTTGTAGGAGAACTCCACTAAATGCAAATGATCTTCCCAAGACCCTCCAAAATCTAACATACAGGATCGCAGCATATCCTCCAAGATCTGGATTGTACGTTCTGATTGACCATCTGTCTGGGGATGATAGGCAGTGCTGAATTTTAGTCTGGTGCCAAGACTCTCTTGCATACTTCGCCAGAAATGAGAGGTGAATCTTGAATCCCGATCTGATACAATACTAACCGGCACTCCATGCAACTTTATAATTTGTCGCATATACATGTCGGCTAGTACCTCTGTGGACTGTCCAACTCTAAACGGCAAGAAATGTGCCGATTTAGTGAGTCGATCCACGATCACCCATACCGCATCTTTTCCGCTGGGGCTCCTTGGGAATCCTGTGACGAAGTCCATGGTGATATGTTCCCACTTCCATTCTGGTATGGGAAGCGGCTGCAACATTCCTGCAGTCCTCTGATGCTCGGCCTTCACTTGTTGGCAGACTAAACATTTAGCTACAAATCTTGCAATCTCTCTCTTCATTCCATGCCACCAATAATACTGCCTTAGATCTCGATACATCTTTGTTCCTCCTGGATGAACAGAGTATATGGAGCTATGGGCTTCAGTCATTAGCTCCTGTCTCAGTTCTCCATTTGGAACATATAAACGATCTCCGCACCTTAATGTCCCATCCTCATGTATGCGAAGTCCCGTCTGCATGCCTGCTTCTGTCTTCTCTTTGAGTCTTCGAAATCTTGCATCAGTAGGCAAAACTTCTTTAATCCTTTCCACGAGCTATGACTTCACTTCCAGATTAGCCAGCAAGCCATTCTGTCTTGGTAGAATAACCTCTATCTGAAGCTCCTGTAGATCTCTCAATAGCTCAGGCTGCATTGTCAAGAAATAAGCTGTAGGCTTCCTGCTGAGTGCGTCTGCTACTACATTTGCCTTCCCTGGGTGGTACTGCAGATCTATATCAAAGTCCACCATCAACTCTAGCCAGCGCCTTTGTCTCATGTTAATCTCCTTCTGGGTATATACATACTTTAAACTTTTGTGGTCAGTGAAGATTTCTACCTTCTCACCATAAAGATAATGCCTCCAAATCTTCAGTGCAAATATTACAGCAGCTAGCTCCAGATCATGCGTTGGGTAGTTCTTCTCATGGACCTTCAACTGTCTCGATGCATAAGCAATAACTTTGCCGTGTTGCATCAAAACACATCCTAGGCCACTACCTGACGCATCGCTATAAACAACAAAACCGTCTGACCCTGAAGGAAGAGTCAAGACTGGTGCTGTTGTTAGACGCCTCTTTAATTCTTCAAAGGCCCTTTGACATTCCTCTGTCCATGCAAAGTCCTGATCCTTCCGTGTCAACTTCGTCATTGGCTCTGCAATCCTTGAGAAATTTTCTACGAACCTTCTGTAATATCCAGCAAGTCCTAGAAAACTCCTCACCTCAGCAACTGATGTTGGTGTAGGCCAAGTCTCAATAGCAGCAACCTTCTCTGGATCCACTGACAGTCCTTCTCCTGAGATAATATGCCCTAAAAATGGCACCTTATCCATGCAAAACTCACATTTACTGAGATTAGCATAAAGCTTCTCCTGCCTCAACGTCTCTAGCACGATTCTGAGATGCTCCTCGTGCTCTTCGTGGCTTTTGGAATATACCAGAATGTCATCGATAAATACCACCACGAATTTATCCAAATATTGATGGAAGACTCAGTTCATCAAGCTCATGAATACAGCAGGCGCGTTGGTTAAACCAAACGGCATTACTAAGAACTCATAGTGTCCATACTTGGTTCTAAAGGCTGTCTTCGGGATATCTTCCTTCCTCACCCTAATCTGGTGATAACCGGATCTAAGGTCAATCTTTGAAAATACCCTAGCTCCACTCAATTGATCAAATAAGTTATCAATGTGTGGCAAGGGATATCGGTTCTTAATGGTCACAGCGTTTAACGCCCTGTAATCAATGCATAGGCGAACTGTTCTATCCTTCTTTGGTACAAAAAGTATAGGTGCTCCCCAAGGTGAAATACTAGGCCGGATGAAACCTTTCTCCAGAAGTTCATCAACTTGCTTCTTCAACTATACTAACTCCTTAGGGGCTAGTCTATAAACCGATGAAGTGATAGGTTCTGCTCCTGGAGTTAAGTCTATGGTGAATTCTATTTCCCGATCAGGTGGTAGACCTGGAAGGTCATCGGGAAACACATCCACAAACTCTGATATAACTCTTGGGTAACTTGACTCCCCTTCTACAGTTAATACCCTAAGAGTTGGCTGATCACCTTGTTCTACAGCTCCTCGAAGAAATTCAAACTCTGAGTGTCCAGGTGGTCTGAATATAACTTTTCCAAGCCGACAATCAAGAGTAGCATGATACTGACTTAACCAGTCCATACCAAGTACAACATCATAGTCAGGCATAGAAAAGATCAGAAATTGGGCTCGCATTTCTCTTCCGCAGACTACTACTGAACATGATCTACATATATCACTAACAGGTATAATTCCACCTCCCGTAAGAATTCTCTTAGTCTTCGGAAGGGGTGCAGTAGCTACTCGATGGGTTGCTACGAAGCTAGCAGCTATGAACGAGTGTGATGCCCTAGAATCAAATAAAGCTACAGCAGGTAATGAAGCTACTAAAATGGTACCTGCTATAACTTCTCCAGTAATAGCTTCTTCCTGAACAGCCAATGCAAAAGCCTGACCTCGTCCCTGGGCTGGACCCCTCTGCTGACGAGCCTGTTGGAATAGTGCTGCTTGAGGTGGCAATGGAGGTCTCGGCTGATATCCTCCTGGAGCTGGTGGTCTGACTCCTCCAACTCCCGTCTGCTGTGCTCCCACTGCTGGATAATCTGGCCTTGGTGCAGGTAGAGCTAGTCGTGGTGCTCCCTCTCGGCGTGTTATGCAGTATCTGGATAGATGCTGGTTGGATCCGCAAACCAGGCACAGACCCAATTTGCGTCTGCACTCCTTTTCAATGTGACCCAACTTGCCGCAGAAATGACAAGTAGGTAGGGTTCTTGGTGCTGCTCTCTGCGATATATTCCTCTGGAGTCGCTTTGCAGAATCCCCTTGTGCTGCCTTGGATGGTGCTGAGATAAATGGCCGCTTCAGACTTGACTCCCTCCTGGTGACGCGCTCCATGCGTCGTGCTGCAGCAAGGACGTCGTTGTACGATGTAGGGGCAACAGATCCAATCAACCTCTGAAGCTCGAACCTGAGTCCGTCAAAGAATTTCTCCGCCTTCTCTTCTTCGGTTGGAATTAGAGAAGGGGCGAAACGACTCAGGCGAATGAATTCAGCATTATACTCCTCCACCGTCACGTTGCCCTGGATAAGGCGGTTGAACTTATCTCGGAGTTCTGATCTAGCAACGGCTGGGATATACATCTCTTGGAAGAGTCTGGAGAACTCCTCCCAAGTGACTCGGTCATGTCCGATCCTCCTCTCTTCAGCTAGCCACCAGTGGTGCGCGTTGTCCGTCAGTTGCATTCGGACAGCAGTCATCCATCTCTCCCGCGGAAGTTCAGCTGCTTCCAACTGATGTTGTGTATTGGTGAGCCACTCATGCACTTCAGTTGGTCCTTCCTTGCCCGAAAAGGTACGGGGCTTGAGTTGACGGAAATCAGTGATGCTTCCCGTCGCTGGTCGCCTAGCTTGCGGGTTTGCCTGTTCCAATGTATTTACTAGGCTGTTTCTCAGGTTCTCTGCCTCCTGACGCTGTGCATCCTGTTGAACTTGTTGTTGAGCTTGCATCATGGCATAAAACATCTGGAACATTTGCTGTCCGTCTATTGCTTGCCCTGGTGGAAAGACAGGCATCTGCGGGGTGAACTGCGGCGGAGGTGGGATGTCGTCACGCCTGAACCTTGAGTTATGCTGCTCAGCTTGTCCACTTTGAGAGGATTGACCTATGTTCTCTGGTGTAACTCCATCTCCATAGGTAACCACAGCGTCTTGTGGTGTACTCAAAGGAATTTCATCTCCATTTCTTGGATCCATCTTTCTGCATCCAAAATAAACTTTATGAGAACGTTTAGTAGAGTCAAGCAGGATGCAAATCAAGTACTTAATTCGAATGCGATATAGAGTTTCAAAAACGATTCAACAAATGGATGAGATCCTATAACCTATCCTATCCTTTTACAGGTTTGCTTGGCCCCTAAGTTGAGACCAAAACAATTTTGTCGTTGACCTGCATGGGCCACCACAAAAACCATGTCACGCCCCAGTCCCAAAATATCGAGGGACTAGACACGTGGCAATGGCCAGCAGTACACACCGATGGACATCCCAATTTAATGGATCCATCGGGCATACTTAAGCTGTAATATAGGTCTACAACAATAAGTCAAAATACTAATCTCATCCACACACAGAATAATAAGAACATCAGCAAAATAAAGAAAAGTACATCAAAGTCCAGTCTCAGCAGAGTATGTCGGGGAACAACCCGATAAGAGTCTAAAACAATGGTTCATCAGACCAGAACAAAAGAGTCCAAATAAAGTATCTGAAGAGTACAAACATCATAAGCTCATGAAAAGTCTTCATCCATCACCTCTGCTTCTATGTTAGGTTCTCCTTCAGCAACAACTTCTGGTACAGCTTCAGCTCCTGTCCCGTAAACCTCGGGATAATGTTCTTCTGCTAAACCTGGGGACATCATTCGGATCCAGGTCCTCAGGGGACATAGCAAGGTACAAATAATACAAACCAAATAAATGCAGTGAAATAGTAAAATGAATTAAGCAGGGTAACTACATAACCATCTATGTGAAAATGCAACTGAGAGCAACACTAGTACTCAGGCTGAGACTGCTACAAGCTCTGTGTCGGGGAGCCGGTAGCAGCAATATCTAGTAGTGGTCTAGCTCTGCTCGAGAGTCTACAACCTCACAATAGTAATATATATATAGAACAGCCTGTAGCCTGTGTGTCTCTCCCCACCCAATGTAACCACACGTCTCATGTCCATGTCACGTGAGATCAGAGCTAATGCAACAGTCATAATCTAAGAGTATAGTAACTATGTCCATCCTGTATCCTATACAGAATCACCTTGAATATCTCAGGAAGATTCTGTCAATGTATGGTGTCAAGTGTCCTAGGTTATGGTGTACTTGATAAACAAGCATAGGAATACAAAGGGTCTCGAATGTCCATCACTAAATGACATACACAACTCCGCGTACGGAGTTGGCACCCGACTGTAATCGGACACTAAGTATGTCATATGGTCCTAGGTTATATCATGTACACTAGTCACAGAAAATAGAGCAAGAGAACAAAATAAACTAATTAAACTGCAATTTATGGCAAGGTACACTTGCCTGGGGTTGGAATACCAGTAGCGATCCCTGTATCAGTGGGTCCAGTAAATACTTCTCCAAAAGCTGAAATGAACATTATCAACAGTCTCAGAACATAAGAAATAGCTAGAAACGCCCGTCCTTAAGTCCAGTTTGGACACAAGGACAAAAACGATATTTCTGGGCCAAAGCGGGTCCATATGTGGGCCGTTTTGCACCGAAAACTGGGTCAGGGTCAAATATCTCCAAATCAGTCTAACTTAGTGTCAACAAGTCAGGAACGTTGATACGAACCCAACGGAACTTCCAGAATTGGATTCCGATGAGCCGTTCTCAAAATCGCCCGTCGGGTGGAGCCTGTGGGGCCCACGACACGCGATTTTCCAACGTTCTCAGAATCGAACCAAACTTGACCAACAGGACCAGCGTATTGCTACGAGTCCGATGGCGCAAGTTTCGTCTCGATCTGACGTGTATACACTAAGTTACAGCTAAATACAGAAAAGTCAGATACGGGGCGTTGTCCGCGGATACGCACTGATTCCGGTGTGCACGCACATCCGAATCAGCTTCTGCGAAATCCCGCACGTCCGTATCAACGACGCGCACGTATCTGTGAAGACCGCACGCGACCAAGTCGTCCCGTTTGGCGGGGCGTACTCGATTCCGGGGTGAAACAGGGCTAAGTTTTTCCTGTTTTTGGATCGCGGTTCGCGATCACCACAGGTCGCGATGCCCCGAGCGGTTTGTCCGGGCACCGAGAGGGTCACACAGGCTACGCGATACAATTTACGGAATCAAAATCTGAGCTACGAGCAAGAAGTTATGAATACCTGAAGTGGTCCGAGAAACCGAGTTTAAACCGTGTCCGACACGCGATTCACTGTGTCCTAGTACTGTTCACTAGGGTTAGGGTTTTTCTGTGTCCGGCCTTCTGTGTCCTGCTGTGTCGAGTCCTCGCCGGAGGGGTGCTAAGGCATCGTCGGAAGGAGGCGGCTCCGGAGGCGAAGTGTTGCGGCGGCGCTCGAGTGGTGGTCGGGGCCGGTGGGGACTGAACGGGGTCGGGTCTGCTGCTCTGGAGGTCGGGGAAGAGGTGGAAGAAGAGGGAGAGGTCGGGGTGGCTGGGCGGCTCTTGGCGGGGTCTAGGGCGGTAGGGCTCGGGGCGGCCGAAGGCGGAACTGGACGGGAGGAGGCGGCTCGAGGGGCAGCGGTGGGCCGAGCAGCGGGCGGCTGGGGCTAAGCGGAAGTCGTCGAAGGAGGAGGCGCGGGGCTGAGGGGCAGCGGAGCTAGGCGCTGGAGGCGGAGGGATCCGGCGACGGCGAAAGAGAAGAGGAGCTGAGTGAAGCGGCTAGGGTTACGGCAGTGTCGGGCAGCCGGTGGCTAGGGGTTGGGAACGGCCAGAGCTAGGTTTATATAGAGTGGGGAGGAAGACGACAGGGCGGTCCGGTGAGGGAGAGGAAGAGGGGCCGGCGGACGTTTCACAGCGGCGGAAGCTCAGGCGACGGCGGTTGGCCGGCCGGAGGGGAAGGGGAACCGTCGACTGATCGGTTTGGGGAGAGAAAGGGATGCGGGCTAGCGGGTTAGCGGGTGCGGGTTCAGCCGGGCTGACCCGGCCCGACCCTTTAGGGCGGTCCGGTTCAGTTTATTCAGATGGACCGGCCGGTTCGGTTCGGTCCATTAAACCGGGTCGGTTTAATTATCTGGTTTAATTTAAAATTAATAATTAATTTGTTTTAGAGCTCTAAAAATCCATCCGGGGTCCAATAAATTTTCAGAAAATTACCCTATGTCTGGTTTTATATTTTACACTTGAAAATATAATTTTCATCATATTTTAATAATATTTAATTTAATTTAAAATTCATTCTAAATTAGACTACTTTAATTTATAGGTTTAAAATTCGCAGAAATTGCTATTGAATTCCAGAAATTTAAATTTAAAAATTCTTAAAATTTTTAGGTGATTACACGTGGTGTTCCCATTTGGCGGGGTGCACTCCGTATCGCAAGATTTTAGTTTTAAGAAAATAAGTTTTTTTGGTCGTTTTGAAATTCGAATAATTTAATCAATATTGTAAATTAATAAAAACTAAGAGAACAATAATAATCTCGGTCATATTATGAAGAAATTCTTTCAATTATATTTTAAAAATAATTAACGAGTTGGTAGAAAACTAGTCATAAACATTGGTGGTTGGATTGGATTTCTGTACTATTTTTGAATAGTTTTTCGCACAACTTCCGGTCAATTTTTTGACCAATTCGGGACACCTAAATTAATTGTGTTTGAAGGGGATCCTAGGGGGTCAGGTTGTGAGCGTGTACGAAAAAACCGTTCATAAAATAACGCGAAGGGAATGGAGAAACCTTACCGCGAAGTGGGTCCGATAGGCTGCTGTTGTTGCTGCGCTGCTTCTGTCGTCGCTGTTGCACGCGCGCGCCGGGGCTTTTCCGTCAGCTGTGGAGGTGGCAGGCGGCTGCCAGGGGCGCGACGGTCGCCAGCGACGGCCAGGATGGAGTTGCTTAGAGTTAGAGTTATGTTTTGGTATATATATAGAGAGAGAGTTGGAAGGGGGTAGGTGTTTGGCCGCGCGGGTCAGATTTAGAGTTTAGGTATTGGTTTAGGGGTTTGTTTAGTTGTTGTGTGTGTGAACGAATGTTTTGCGGTGGTGGTGTTGGGTAGCTTAGGTACTAGGGATTGGGTTAAGGTGTTTCAATTATTATTTTTCTGTTCTTTTCTTATCCTTGATTGAAAACTAGTATTATTATTATTATTATTATTATTATATATATATATATATATATATATATATATATATATATATATTAGAGTATAAAAATTCAAAAAAAAATATTTGCATAATCAATAAATTCTAAAAATATTTTTAATATTTTATCAAGAGATAAATAGTAGTAAAAAAAATTTGGAAAAAAAATTTTAAATAAGTATTTTATAAGTAATTAAATCAAGAAATTTATTTTCTAATTAATTAAGAGAATACTCTAAAATAATTCAACATTTAAAATAATCTATAATAAATATAATAATATAAAATACACACAAAATATCTATTATGGGTGAGGGGGTTTATAGGGGCACATGAAGTTCCATCGTCCCAAAAACAGCAAGTCTGTCATAGAAAAATTTGTATTCTCAATAAAATCCTCATTTTCAGTCCCAATCCAGCAAAGAAAAGTTCAAAATCGCATGAAATCAAGTGCTCCTCAACATGGAACCACTAGTTTTGAAAAAATATCAAGTTTTAAGATATCAAAACCAAGTAAACTCATGAAAGATACAAACTGAAAGCTTAGATCTACTCCAACCAAGACATCAAAACCAAAAATACCAAGGATAAAACATATAGAGAAACTCATAGAGAACAATTTAAAGCAATAAAATACAAAACAACTAAATAAATGCAATATAGCAAGTTCTTTCTTCTTGGCAAGATGTACTTGCCTAAACCAACTACTAAACTACTACCGCTATTACCAAAGGGAATGGGAAGGCCGGCCTCAGGCTGTTCTCGGCTAGGAAGAGGAGAGGGAGAAGAAGAAAGAGAAAGAAATGAAGAAGAATGAGGAGTAGAGAGAAAGGAAAAGCTATATATCAAAGGGTGTCTAGCACTATTCACAATTCTAGAAATTATATGAAAGCAGCTAGAAAAATCCATAATTACACGAAAAATAATATATAGATATAACACACATATACTAGATAAAACACATTAATACTAAAATAGTAAGACGGGTCGCACAGTTCCACTCGTTGGAATTCTTATTTCCACTTCGCGTCGATGTGATTTTTTTTACTTCGTTTTACTTTGCTCTACTTTATCGCAATATGTACTCATAATATCAATTTTTTAAAATTTTTTTATTTTGTTCCACTTTACTGAACCAAACAACACTTTAGTAAAAAAAATGTATTTCAAGTTTTCCACTACTAACAATTCATCATGGTGTTAGGTAGATCAGGCGGACCGAAAAAAAGGACCAACCCGGATTGGACAAAATAGGTCTCAAAGCAAAGCCGAAATCTGTAAACCAAACAGGTCGGGTTCTTTAAATCCAAACCAGATCTGGTCCTAGAATACGATCACGCCCCGGCCCAGAGGGCCTCCTGACCACCGTTCCTCCGCGGTGGGAACGGACGCGAATCACCGCACCTCGGCACACCGGACGCGAATCACCGCGCCTCGGCACTCCCGACGGGGCGCATATGGCCGTTTGATACCGGGACGTGATGCCGTACGAGGCTGGGGTTGCGCCCGCACAAGGCAACATCGTTTAAGTCTTGGCTATCATCGCATCAATCGAGTAAGCAGCGAAGGGATATTGTGGCGCCCCGTTTCCTCCTATTCGAGGAGCGCGGCTAAAAATTACAAGACAGTATCGTTCGATCGAGATAGATTGAAACAAGAACTTGTCCTCCTTATGGATTTGCATCTTCGGAATCGATTCCCATATTCAGTGGACCGTGCCCCTGGGATCGACTTAGCGGCAGAGTCAGGAGGGACCTCTCCGCCGCATCTTTGTTGCCTCAGATTTCAATGTCGCATGTTGCTTTCGTGCTTTGAGTTAGTTTTCGGATTTGCTTGAGATTTCTTGAATAGTTTCGATGGATTTCATTGTTTTCGTTCATTGAACTGCACTTCAATTTCGAGATTGGAAAGAGTGGAAGAGGTATTAATCATCTGTTCGTGGCAATGCAGGTGAACGAGCAGTAGGCGGCTTACGAGCGGAGTCTTGAACTGCCTCTTTCCTTCTCCCTTCCAACCAACTAAGTGAGTGGCTACCATCCCGATTAGCTAGCCCTTCTTTCAAGTCTTCGTACCTGAAAATCTTGCATCCTTGTTGTCCCGATCAAACGATACCAAGTAATAACTAAAAGATACCAAGATAAAAAGGGAATAGACTTGGTACATTATGCTTGTCATTTAACTTCATGAACGGATACTTATTTGCATACTTGTTCGTTTGGAATGTTCATCATATGCATCAATACAAGTTAGAATGTATACTCTCATTAAAGTTGTGCTATGTATAGAACTCATCATGAATGCAATAAACTGAACAGGAAGACTATGCAAAACTAATCAAGCAATGTTGCTTGTCTTGTACTCATATTACCTCAACTGCATGAATGCTTAACGTATTATGAATGTTGTTTGATCACGGACAACTTGTGCACAAGGTTAATGGTTCCTGCAGACGGTCGCTTGGGCACTGGCACTGATTCGGTCCGGGCGGAACCCAACATTTAGTCTCACGTGATTGACGGGATGCTTGCAGCGCACCACGTGCTTTTGTTGTATACCATCCTCGTCAATGACTATTGTCCATTATGGCAGTCAAGCCAGTGATCACCACGTATATTTAAACCTGTTGCAAGCTAACTTGTGTCTTCGTAGCAGGGAAGGCATGGTAAGTATTGTGCAGATGGTTCAGACGGACAGGTAAAAGTTATCGAACGATGGCAAGTTCATTTCAGTAAATTCTATATGCTGCTTACTTGTAAATGAACTAAGACAAGATAGAAAGACCATAAATAATATGCATGCTTCATATAAACAACTTGTTGATTAGTATAGTTAGGTTAGCTCGCCTTCACCAGTATATTTCGATGTACTGACCCTCGTTGAAACAGGTTCCCCGCACTAAGGAAAACCGAGCGAGGAGCCGAAGTCGTTTTCCCGATCCAGTCCAGCTGTAGGCGCATCCTAATCGCGTCATATTTTGAAGCAAGGAGCTAGCAAACTCAATACACAATACAGCTTTGTGGGAAGGTCGTCATCCAGCCCGGAGGTCTTTATCATTTTGAAGTTTAGTAAAGGGATATGATGTACAGGACTGCTATCTCATTTTGATTCAACACTTTTGTAAGCCCGTGCGACAATTAGCTGACTCGTTCAAGAGTTTGTAATAGATGTTCATTATAAAAAAAAAAGAACTTTTCTATGTCCCAACTTGTGTTTCAATTTATCTGTGTACTCTGAATATGTGCTCGTTATGCAAAAGTACTCTAGCCTTGTGCGAGCACAACCCCAGGCCCGCACGGCGGTCACGCCGGGGGACGCCCCAACGATTCCACGGAATCGGGGCGTGACAGACATTGTTGCAATGCAATGCATTTATCCAACTGAGTATTCGGAATAAATCGTGGGACTGGGTTCTCTGTTTAGCAAAGGCATCGTTCCATACATTATGCCCCTTTATACGATAGCAACTCGAGGCAATCAAAACACGAATTTTTGGGTCTTAGGGATGGGGCACGCCTATCGCTCCCTCGAACAATCCAGTACCTGCAAGCAAGTAAACTGTTGGTGGGTCAGCACTTTTATAAGTACTGGTGAGAATAAACAACTGAACAGAAGCAAACATTCACTAAACCAACACTAAGTAATCATATTATAAAATATTACATTACTAGTGAACTTTCTAGTTTTACCTATGTTCATTTCATGCAGTTTGATAGCAGATTCATATTACTTTGTTTATGCAAACATCTTTTAAAACAGGGTTTCATATTCGATATAAGCAAGACAAACCGATTGCGCTGTTTCAGGGTTTGTGCAGCGTGTCTCGTGAGCTATACTCAAAGACTCTAGGGACAAATGCACATCTAGACACAAAGGCATATCTAGGGGCGGTCATCTTTCCAAGCCAACGTAATAAACTATCTTATATACAGTGCGGTCCCCGAGTAACTCAGGATCGGCAGCGGTTGATACAACTAACTAATGACTCATTTATCTGATGCTATTGGCAGCCGTGACACATGGTTGCCTTCCACCAATAGTCATTATCCGACCGATGCGAATGCATGAAACACTATCAAATAAACTCTAGAATGCAGACGAGACGAACCATCAGACCATATATCTTTGTTGCGGGGCAAGCCGCCTTATCTTTGAACACATTCAAGCACACGATATAGTTCTCTCGGAGCATAGGCGATAGTGGAACATGTTCATTCAAACACATACTCTTAGACAGGCGTTTCAGGATTCTTAGTTAAGCAGACATTCGTTTCAATGACAAGCTAGGTGAGTTTTCTTATTGGCATGCAAGGCAGGTTCTATCATTCTCTTTAAGCAAACAAGCATTCAAAATACTCAGATTCATTATTAAAGCGTGCAAGAATCAGAGAACAAAGTTCTGCCCACTCACCTTGATATATAGTGCCGACGCGAAGCGGAGCACTACAAATACGACCATTCTAGGTATCATTCAGAACCGGTGGTCCATATGGTCCATCTGAACAATTTTTTATCATAACTCTAATTTAATCAAAATAACAAAATTTAATTTAAAGGGGGGGGGGTCATGGCTCTCTTTCTCTCAAATCTTGATTTTTTTTTTGAATGGTACTCCTACATGTCATGTTTTTGCAATCGTTGGTCATCATTGTAGTCATATAGCTGTATATATAATTATATACAAATTTTGTTTGTGAAATATCAATATAATCTACATTAATAAACACAATTAACATTTAGAAAAATACTATTGTCCAGAAATATCGATCAAGATATGTGGATTTTATGCTTTTGAATAACGGCGTGATAGTGGGTCCAGGTAGAATACTTTTCTCATTTTGTATATTTATCTGTAAAATAATCGTTGTCAAAATAATAGTTGGTAAATATTTTTGGACTTTTAGGATTAGGGTTTTAGGACTTTAGGATTAGTGTTATGGTTAGGATTACGACTGCAAGTATGAATAATTTATTCTTAGTAATTCATATAAATATATTAAAGAATATGATCGTCTAAGTTAATATTTATTTATTTATAATATTTTTTATATGTCACTTTTATATTCATAATAAATTTTAATCAAAAATAACTAAAAATATATCTTATTACCTTTCTCTTCTTTCCTTCCTTTTTTCTCTTTTTCTTTCTTTATCTCCTTCTCCCCCTCTATTCCTTCCTTTACTCCTGTTATAAGAGGTTGTTTGATTCGATAAAGTGTGGCGAAATAGAAAATTAAGAAATCAATATTTTGTATACACAATGCGATGAAGTTAAACGAAGTAAAAAAAAAATTCTAGGTTTTGGTGCTTTAATGTAGATATTAGAGTAAAAATTCATAAAGTTTGGTATTTGCTAGTTTGTTGAATGGAATGAGAAAGTGTAACTTTTTTTTGAAATAACATAAATAGTAAAAAAAATTGTTAAAATTGAGAGCAAATGGTCTGTAAACCCCCAGATTTTGCAAGAATTTTTAAATTGGGATTTTTCACAATTTTCTGGAATTTTCTGGGAATTTTTTGTAATTAAAATCAGAGTTTTTAATTATTAAATAATTTTTATTTGTTAATAAATAATATTAAAATATTATAGAAATGATATTTTTGGGTGTAAAATTAAAAACTGGACTTAGGATAATTTTTCTAGAATTTATTGGACCCCGGACCTATTTTTAATTACCTAAAAACTATTTATTTATCATTAATTAATTATTTAGTTATTATTAATTATTTAATTATTTAATTATTTATTATTTTCATTTTTATTTTTGGCCCAGCCCGGCCCGACCCAATCCCTCCTCAGCCCGGCCCAACCGATTCAGCCCAGCCCGATCCCCTATCGGGTCGGGTCTGCCCTAACCCGACCCACCGCACCCGAGACCCGCACCCGCCTCACCCCACGACCCAGCCCCCGTGCCCGCGTCCGGCGCCGCGCCGCCCGCCGCTCCGCCCGGGCCGCCCGCCCGCGTCCCACGCCGCCACGACCCCCTCTCTCTGCCTTGCTCGGCCTCCCCTCTCCCTCGCTCTTCCCTATAAAATCCCTCTCCGGCCCCCTTCCACCACCACTCGCCACCACGCTGCACCGCCTCCGGCGCCACCGTCCCGCTCGCCGCGCCCAGCCGACTCCCCCGGCCCCTCCTTCTTCTTCCTCCCCTCTCCTCCGCCTGCCTCCGGCCTCGACAACAGCCGCAGCGAGCCGCAGCAGCGCCCCCTCCCCTCGCCTGAGCCGCCGGACTCCGGCGCCGCCCGGCCTCCAGCGCCTCCGCCTCGCCCCGACGAGCCGCCCCAGCCCCTCTCCGGTACTCCTCCGGCCGGCCCCGCCGCGTCTCCGGCCAAAACCCTAACCCTAACCCTAAATTCCCAAATTTTGTGTCGGCGTGTCGGACACGACACGGACACGAGAAAACCCGGTTTCTGAGCCCTGTTCAGGTACTCATATCTTTCTCCTCGCTGCCCCATTTTCAATTCCGTAAATTGTGTTGCGAAGCCTGTATGACCCTCTCGGTGCCCGGACAAACCGCTCGGGGCATCGCGTCCTGTGGTGATCGCACACCGCGTTCCAAAAACAGAAAAACCAGACCCTGTTTTACCCCGGAACTGAGTACGCCCCGCCAAACGGGACGACTTGGTCGCGCGCGGTCTTCACAGATACGTGCGCAGCGTTGATACGGACATGTGGAATTTTGTGAAAGTCGATTCGGGTGTGCGTGCACACCGGGATCAACGCGTATCCGCGGACACCGCCCCGTATCCGCCTTTTCTGAATCAAACCCTAACTTCCTGTACACACGTCGGATCAAAACAAAACTTGCGCCATCGGACTCGTAGCGATACGCTGGTCCTGTGACCCAAGTTTGGTTCGATTCTGAGAACGTTGACGAAATCGCGTGTCGTGGGCTCCACAGGCCCCGCTCGACGGGCGATTTTGTGATCGGCTCATCGGAATCCAATTCTGGAAGTTCCGTTGGGTTCGTATCATCGTTCCTGACCTGTTGACACTAAGTTTGGTGAATTTGGAGACCTTTGACCCTGACACGTTTTTCGGTGCAAAGCGGACCCACAAGCGGACCCCGTTTTGACCCGAAACTGCCGTTTTTGCCCTTGTCTCCAAATTGGACTCAAGGACAGGCGTTTCTAGCTATTTGATATCTTCTGAGCATGATGGTAATGTTTATTTCATCTTTTGGACACATTTCTGGAATATTTCCCCGAGACACAACTGTATTGGATCCAAACATCAGGCAAGTACCTGCACTTCAAGTTTAATCTTTATATTGTGATAATTAATTTCTTGCTCTACTAGTACTATTGGATGGTTACACGTAGTGTTAGAATACTGGATTTTATGTCTTGAATACTGGAGTTCATGTCTTGCTTTTCGTGTCGGGTGGGAGAATACTAGGAGGCATGTAGTTTACCCTTCCCCCTGTTCCTGTCTAATAGCTGTTGGTACGCGACTGTACCATCAGCCGGATCTCGATTATTCCTGTTTAATAGCCATCTATGACGGCCGGATTAGCCTTATAAACCCCTACATGCCAACTATATATTCTAAATACACAAGTTCACGCACATAATTTCTTGTCGGGTTGCAGTTCTTGTTGTCTTGTTACAGTTACATTTCCTGTCACATTATATTCCTGTTTTCCTCATATTCCTGGTTTATAGCAATTATTCATGTTTTACTTATAGTCCTGATTTATAGCATTAATTCTTAGTTAATTTCACTACTTAATTATGCATATTCCTAACATGATACTTAGTCATTTCTTTTCTACTTGTCATAAATATTTAGTTTAAGCTTTGTTGTGCATTTGGTACTTTGCTCCTTTCCTGACTGGATCCGTTGATTTAGGCGATGATGAGGACTTTGCCCCACCTATTATGGCCCCTATGAGGTAGCAGGTGATACATCTGAGGAGCCTGTTCCTACTCAGGAGACTACCTTTGAGGAGTAGCAGCCAGTTAGCTAGTATTTTCTTTCAGCACAGTAATCGGGTTTGTTCCCGATTTATCTTCTGGATTCTGTATTAAACCATGGATTTGTATATCACAATTTGTCTTATGAAATCTTATCATTTCTATTTCCCTGTCATTTTCCTTGTCTATTTACTTTATTGTGGATGAGATAGATTTTTCCCAGAAAATGACCTAGACAGCGTACTACCGCCGACACTGCGGCGTAGGCTGGACGTGCCCACGCACTCGTGCCCGAATATCCGGGTGCGGGTCGTGATACGTTTTTGTGGTGGCCCATGCAGGTCAACGACTAAATTGTTCGGTTTCAACTTAGGGACCGAACAGGCCTGCAATAAGAATATGAAAGTTTTAGGATCTCATCCACTTGCTTGAATCGTTCTTGACATCTATCTCGGATTCGAATTAATTTCTTGGCTTGCATCATGCCTTGATTCCTGTGCGCCCCTTATCGTTTATTTTGGATGCAGAGTAATAGATCTATCAGCAAACGACGAGGTTCCTACAAGATCACCACGAGATGCTCTACCAGCATGACCGTGGAGAACGCGCAGACTCTTGGAGTAGCTAATGCGCGTAAGTGATCGTAGATACCGTTTCTAGTATTGTTTAGCTCGTACCTATTGGTTCGTGACCTCAGCCCCAACCTAGTAATTTTAAACTTGATAATAACCTGGCATGCTTTTATATCTGATAACTAGAGATTGTAGAGTCTTTTGTTATTGTACTTATTATGTGATGTTTTGTGAACTTAAATAATTTGTACCTCCTTTCATCATCATCTAGCGCACTTAATTTTGCTATACTTGATTTATGCTGCTATTCTATAGCCTAGTTTTGCAAGCTTACTCTTTATCGAGCTTGTTCATGACAAGTGTATTATTGGGGAGGCCCACAATGATACATTTCAGAATCAGTGTATTACGGTCTGATCAACCATAGTGCGCTTGAATCATCCTTCGAAATAATACTTTACGTGGATTGAGATATGTAGTGATTAGTATACATACATACTTGCCCTAGACATGTTTGAGCATATCGTATCGGCTACATAACTGTATTAATACGAGCATGTGAATAGGAATTACCAAGATAGGATTCAATCCACAATCGCTTGACAAGTCCCATTTGAATTCTTTAAACGTCTTGATCCCGATACTTCTGTTCTATCACCTCACCCTTGAAATCTTTATTATTGATCTTCGCCTTCCCTAATTTCGGAAAGACGAAATCTTGTGCTTGATATAAGTTTGATACATAGAGAATACTAGATATGCCCCATAGGCCGATCACATACTTGAGGATTATCCCTTCGTATTTAAGGACATATCATATGTGATATGATCGGTGTTGAAATTTCGAGGATTAAATGACATGAGTACACATATTAAGGAATATTTTCTTAAGGTATATAGCCTTTTTGTGATGGATGGGTAAATTCTAAGTTGGGTAGCAGTGCATTGTCAACTCAAGATAAATTTCTTTTAGATTGTGACCGAGTAAGATTATAATGGGAGAGGTTCAAGCCATTCTAATTTTGAAAAAAATTTAGAGGAGTGACTAAGATGATTAATGAATTGATATCAATAGTTATATCTCAAGTACATGATTTAAATCTTGAAATAATGAAAGTAAAATCATCAAATTGAATTTAGAGGATAAAAATATAGAATTTCAGATTTGGACATTGGTGGACTACATTTAAATTATTTTTCAATTTGATGATTTGAATTAAAAATTAAATTTGATGGTTGGACTACCTAATTGGAATATTGAGAATGTGAATGGAATTTAAAAAGTTGAAGCATACAATATGAATACTAGTGGACTCGAATCACTTCTAGAGGAAATTATGATAGTTAGAATAGTGAGGCAAGGTCATAAGCATGTGCAATCCTTGAAGATGTTATAAGGGCTTACTCTAAAATTTTGCCTGTGGGTAATTTGAGGAAGTAAGAAGTAATAACCATAGGTTAAATTTTTGATTAGAACAAGTAGTCGTCTTAACCTTGAAGTGATTGCAGTGGACATGATTCGGATTTTAATTATCGCAAGGAGATTGCGATGGACTTGCCTTATGTAGATGAAGGGTTAACAGAGTATGGCTTGAATTTTAAATTTCGAGGACGAAATTTTTATAAGTTTGGTAGATTGTAAACCCCCAGATTTTGCAAGAATTTTTAAATTGGGATTTTTCACAATTTTCTGGAATTTTCTGGGAATTTTCTGTAATTAAAATCAGGGTTTTTAATTATTAAATATTTTTTATTTGTTAATAAATAATATTAAAATATTATGTAAATAATATTTTTGGGTGTAAAATTAAAAACTGGACTTAGTGTAATTTTTTGGAATTTATTGGACCCCGGACCTATTTTTAATTACCTAAAAACTATTTATTTATCATTAATTAATTATTTAGTTATTATTAATTATTTAATTAATTAATTATTTATTGTTTTCATTTTTATTTTTGGCCCAGCCCGGCCCGGCCCAATCCCTCCTCAGCCCGGCCCAACCGATTCAGCCCAGCCTGATCCCCTATCGGGTCGGGTCTGCCCTAACCCGACCCACCGCACCCGAGACCCGCACCCGCCTCACCCCACGACCCAGCCCCCGTGCCCGCGTCCGGCGCCGCGCCGCCCGCCGCTACGCCCGGGCCGCCCGCCCGCGTCCCACGCCGCCACGACCCCCTCTCTCCGTATAAAACCCCTATTTTAAAAAAAGTTATATTTATTATTTTTTTTATTAATTAATAATTTAATTATGATAATTATGTGCTAAATAGGAGAAATATATTTTTATTAATTTTTATTTTAGGTGTTCGGGCACTTAGATGACTTATGGGACCATCAGGAATTTTTTGAAATTTATTCCATGTAGGAGACCCCTTAAGCAGTTGCTAGCCTAATGGTGTGCATTATTCTAATCCATAAAATTTCTTATAAATATATATAATATATATGTATACACAAATATATATATGTGTATATATATTAAGAAAGGAAAAGAAAAGAATTTATTAATATAATAATAATAATAATAACAACTAGCAATACTACTTTAGCAACCATCCTAGCAAAACTTCCAGGAACCCGCCCACTTCAGCCAATTCCTTCCAAGGACCCATCTAATAAAATAATAAGAATAATAGTAATAATAATAACAATGATAACAACTATATCCATCCTTAGCACTTGCTCCTTGGGACCCTTCAGCACACGAACACCTGCTGTGACCCGCCCACTTTGAATTCCTAGCAACTTAGCACACTTGCTTATCACCATCTCTCTTGCAACTTTAGTAACTTGTAGTCAGGAGACCCGCCCCTTCAACATTTCCCAGACCCGACCCCTTTACTTCACGCGGACGCCCCTTACTCCTATTCCCTCTCCCTATCATATATATATATATATATATATATATATATATATATATATATATATATATATATATATATATATTTCTCTCCCAAAAATCCTAACCTAAATCTCCAGACCTCCTCTTCACATCTAAGAGCCGTCACCGCAGCCAGAGAAGCCCCACCAAGCCATCCAACCATCCCGTCGACTCCGACCTCGCGCCCTGCAGAATCCCACTCGAAGCACCTTCGCTCCGGAGTAATTTTTCGTCGACTCGCTCGACCAAACGCTGTTCCGTTTTTATAGGTATGATCACCCCTTAACCCTCTCCAATATTTATTTTATAGCCAACCTCGAAAAACGTGTGCCCCTAGGTGAAAAATAGCGTACAAAGTGGACGGACAGACCCAATTCTGTAATCGCAGAATTCCAGAATGACCACCAATATTGCCGAGTTCGTATCTCCCACCACAGAGATCCGAATTCGGTGATTCTTTTTGATACCTGTAGAATATCTGACCTAGTTTATTTTCTGTAAAATAACCCTATGCTATTAGTTGCTGTGGACATAATGATATTCGTCACAAAACTGCGCGCATCCACTTTTTCCAGAATTCCAAAAGTTGGAATACGGAGCGCGCCCCGCCAAACGGGACCGCTCCGCCGTGTGCCAAGTGTACCGAATGGTACACGCAGCATAACCGGACACGTAAAAATTCGTGGCGACTGATTCGGACGCGTGTGCGCGCCGGAATCAGGCCGTATCCGCGGACAAAATTCGTGTCGCAACTTTTGTGGAACTCGCGCGTATTTTGTGCACGCTTGTCAGATTTCGACGAAACTTGCGCCACTGGACTCGTGGTAACGCGCTGGTCCTGTGACCCAATTTTTACGCATTTCTGAGACGGTTGACCAGATCGCCAATTAGCGGGCCCTACAGTTGACTTTTTGGACAAAATTGTGTTCGGCTCATCGAAATCCATATTTGGACATACCGTTGGGTTCGTATTGACATTTAGAGTTGTTTGACCTATAGTTTGTCCCATTTAGAGACTGTTACCCTTGACATGCTTTTCGGTGTAAAGTGGGCCACATGTGGACCTCACTTTTACCCGAAATTACCGTTTTGCTCCTGTGTCCAAATTGGACGAAAGGGAAGTGCTTTTTAGCTATTTTGCTCATTTTAGAAATGTTGGTGATATTTATTTCAGCATCCGGAGACATTTGTTCTGTGGCCATAGCTTTTGATCTTGTGCGTTTGACTTCTGGACAGTACACCTTGCAGCTTTCTTACCAGGCAAGATACCTTGCCAAATTGTTTACAGTACTTTGCATGCTATTTATATTTCTGTTCATTTATTTCATTTCTGTATAGTTCTTGCATGTGTAGTTTTTCTCCAGTCATTACTATGTATTAGATATGTTGACACACACATGGCACCTAGTATCATAGAGGACAATCATTAGGCGTATGGGCTTTTAACCACTCTGGTAAACCGTAGTATATAGCTCGCACTACGGGCGTGTGTCGCGCTGGTCGCTACCCCCGCGGTATGTCGATTTCTGGAGTCTCGCTGGTCGCTACCCCCGCGGTATATCAATTTCTGATGTCCATTGACGTGTGTGTGAGTTGTGTGAGGTAGATCGAGTAGCCTACCCTTGCCCATACGTCAAAAAGTTGTCCTCACTTGCATTCATATAGATTGTCTTGTACAGCGTACTTATTTATTTTCAAATTATATGCATGTTTACTGTATTCAAGTTGGCTCGTATTTTCTGTATCTTGTTACGTCCCTCTGAGGACCTGGTCCTCTGCCAGGTGTATCTGCTCTTGAGTATTTGCAGGAGTACGGGCCTGGACCTGACGCATTCTTTTCTGTCGAGGAGGTCTTACCTTCTGAGCATCGTTGATTATCTAGCGATGGATTCTTTTAGCTGATACACTTCTGTCTTCACATTATTTTATATTGGAGATTTTATACTCCTCTCTCATTTTAGTTTTGGATATAGTCTTTGGTAGTGGATTTGTCTCCACCCGACTATTATTTTGGATATTTCAGACTCCCTATTCTAGTTTAGTATTTCTTTTCTATGACTTGTTGTGTGGATGAGATTAGCATATCTGTGACTTGTGACATTATTTATACCACATGTGAGTTTATATTCATATTACAGCGTACGTATGGGTTATGGTTTCCATATATTGGAGTTGCCATATCCATGCGGCTGGCATGCTTACGTGTTCCTAGTCCTACGTATTTGGGACTGTGGCGTGACATATTTTTGTGGTGGCCCATGCAGGTCGAATTAGCCGTTTCGGTTACGTAACTGTACCGAGCGGGCCTGCACATAGGATTAGAATTTTAGATCTCATCCACACTTGACTATAACTTACCTTCCTTCCAACAATTCCTACTTAAGTTCTTGCATCCTGCTTGATTCATGTGCTCTTCTTAATCCTTCGTCCATCTCTTGCAGAGAGATGAATTTGCATAACGGGCATGCCGCCACCGGAGACAACACGTCTCCAGGGGACGACGACCAACCACTAGGAGTGACCTCAACGACACCTCTTCTTCCCGGACCGGATGGAATGACTAACAATCAAATTCCATCAACTCCTTCCACGATACCTAATGGGACATTTCCAGCTCCACTAGCACCGCAGGATGGCCAGACACAGCTGTTCTAATTCTTCCAGATGATAATACAGGAACAAAGGCAGCAGGCAGCCGAGCAGAGGCAGCAAACAGCAGAGCAAAGGCTAGAATTTCTGGCAGCGCTTGAGAGAATGGCTGCACTAGCCCCTGTACCAACCCAGGCACTAGCTTCAGTACCACAAGCTCGGGTCAGTTCAGTCAAGGACTTTGTGCAGATGGGCCCTAAGCCATATAAGGGCAATGAAAGTCCAGAGGAGACCACAAACTGGATTGCCAATACCAAGAAGTTGTTAGAGGCATCACAATTACCTTCTGACCTATGGATGATAGGCGTGAGGACTCAGTTAGAAGGCAACGCGCATCACTGATGGGAATCAATGGAGCGCCAGTTGGGTACGCGACAGACTTGGGAACAATTATTGGAATGCTTTGAGAGGAAGTACTTCCCGGATACAGTAAGGGACGCATTGTACGATCAGTTCCTCCATCTAGAGCAAGGAGACAAGACGGTTGATGAGTATGACGCAGAGTTTAGCCGTCTCAGTAAGTATGGCACAGTCCTAATACCTAATGACTTGGAGAAGGCTAAGAGGTTTCACCGCGGGCTGACTCGGGAGCTCCAGCACTACACTAGCTCCCAGTCCCGGATCTCTTATGCCGAGCTATTGACAGAGGCCAGGATCCAGGAGGCCATCAGCAAGGGAAACGGAATTCAACAGAGAAGTCACCAAGGACCAGTAAGGATACAGCAAGGAGGACCCATTAGACACCCTTTGACACGCCAGCAACCAGATAGTGCTGCACCATATCCAACCAAGGACCCCCGTACTTGTCACTTTTGTGGTAAGGTAGGTCATATTCATAGAGACTGTCATCGTCGATTGGGGCTGTGCATGATATGTGGATCAAGTCACCATCAAACCCGAAGATGTCCTCAGCAGAACCAGAGGTCTATGGCATTAGAATCAGGAACACCGCATACACCCTCAAGTATAGAAGACCAAAGGGACCCACCACTGCTTCTACAGTCTGCACAAATGGAGGGGACTATACCCCAGTTGATCAATCAAGGACAAGGCCAAGCACTCATTATGACAAGTATGGGAGAACAGACACAGGAAGCCGTAGATACAGGTACGACCTTTTAGTTATAAATGTCTTTGCATACTCATAACCCCATTATGACACAAGCTCTTAGATGCACAAATAGATATAGAATTATATATATGGTAGCCTAGCAGTTATGAGGATATATTTCTATTCTATCCAGATGGCATACACGCGATGCTAATGGATGACGTGAGTAGCAGTAGTAGTATTCTTCCCCTATCCTTATCTTGCCCTCTTGGGTGACTCATTTTCTCCTTTTATATTCGTTTCTTATCTCATGCTTAACTCTTCCTATCATAGTCATATCTTTCGTGCCATTATGAATTGTTTGATATCAACCTCACCCCTATTTTGTTAGTTAAACATAAATGTGTTAGTAATGCTTGATAACTAAGGATGAGTTCTTAATATATATATGCACTATAGCAATATCTGTATTCTTTAGTAGTTTAACCCTTAAGTAGCACCAGGTAGCCTAGTAGAAATTGTTAGATCATTTGAGCTAAATCATACCCCTAATAGTTAGTCAAGACCTTAAGTGTTCCCTAAAACTTAGACTATGCCTAGGAAAGAGTTGAAGGCACTTGTTACGAACTGATGACTATGACAAATCGCTGGCAAGGTAGCGACAGTTGCCGCTAGACGATTATGGTAGAGTAGTCAAATTACTTGCAGCCATACTGGCCAGGTGGCGAGGCAGTATTAGACTATGATACTTGACGGTTATGGGAAAAGTCATAGTTTTGAGATTCTAGACAGGTATCCCAAGATTCTCGACCCAATAAATATAATTACCTTATAATCTAGACAATAGCTTCAAAGAAGGTGACCACTAGTAGAATTTTTGTAAGTTGGGTAGTGTAGACAAGTTAGAGGATGATAGAATAGTGTATGGACAATAGACGAGGAAGTGTTAGAATGGCAGACCATGAGTTCAGGAGTCCTACTAGATACCAATGTAGTATAATAGTTATAGTTATCATTATGAATATGGGTTAGTGTCAATTTCGAGGACGAAATTTTTGTAAGTTGGGTAGAATGTAAAACCCCTATTTTAAAAAAATTGTATTTATTATTTTTTTTATTAATTAATAATTTAATTATGATAATTATATGCTAAATAGGAGAAATAGATTTTTATTAATTTTTATTTTAGGTGTTCGGGCACTTAGATGACTTATGGGACCATCAGGAATTTTTTGAAATTTATTCCATGTAGGAGACCCCTTAAGCAGTTGCTAGCCTAATGGTGTGCATTATTCTAATCCATAAAATTTCTTATAAATATATATAATATATATGTATACACAAATATATATATGTATATATATATATTAAGAAAGGAAAAGAAAAGAATTTATTAATATAATAATAATAATAACAACTAGCAATACTACTTTAGCAACCATCCTAGCAAAACTTCCAGGAACCCGCCCACTTCAGCCAATTCCTTCCAAGGACCCATCTAATAAAATAATAAGAATAATAGTAATAATAATAACAATGATAACAACTATATCCATCCTTAGCACTTGCTCCTTGGGACCCTTCAGCACACGAACACCTGCTGTGACCCGCCCACTTTGAATTCCTAGCAACTTAGCACACTTGCTTATCACCATCTCTCTTGCAACTTTAGTAACTTGTAGTCAGGAGACCCGCCCCTTCAATATTTCCCAGACCCGACCCCTTTACTTCACGCGGACGCCCCTTACTCCTATTCCCTCTCCCTATCATATATATAATATATATATATATATATATATATATATATATATATATATATATATATATATATATATATATATTTCTCTCCCAAAAATCCTAACCTAAATCTCTAGACCTCCTCTTCCCATCTAAGAGCCGTCACCGCAGCCAGAGAAGCCCCACCAAGCCATCCAACCATCCCGTCGACTTCGACCTCGCGCCCTGCAGAATCCCACTCGAAGCACCTTCGCTCCGGAGTGATTTTCTGTTGACTCGCTCGACCAAACGCTGTTCCATTTTTATAGTTATGATCACCCCTTAACCCTCTCCAATATTTATTTTATAGCCAACCTCGGAAAACGTGTGCCCCTAGGTGAAAAATAGCGTCCAAAGTGGACGGACAGACCCAATTCTGGAATCGCAGAATTCCAGAATGACCACCCATATTGCCGAGTTCGTATCTCCCACCACAGAGATCCGAATTCGGTGATTCTTTTTGATACCTGTAGAATATCTGACCTAGTTTATTTTCTGTAAAATAACCCTATGCTATTAGTTGCTGTGGACATAATGATATTCGTCACAAAACTGCGCGCACCCACTTTTTCCAGAATTCCAAAAGTTGGAATACGGAGCGCGCCCCGCCAAACGGGACCACCCCGCCGTGTGCCAAGTGTACCGAATGGTGCACGCAGCATAACCGGACACGTAAAAATTCGTGGGGCCTGGACCTGACGCATTCTTTTCTGTCGAGGAGGTCTTACCTTTTGAGCATCGTTGATTATCTAGCGATGGATTCTTTTAGCTGATACACTTCTGTCTTCACATTATTTTATATTGGAGATTTTATACTCCTCTCTCATTTTAGTTTTGGATATAGTCTTTGGTAGTGGATTTGTCTCCACCCGACTATTATTTTGGATATTTCAGACTCCCTATTCTAGTTTAGTATTTCTTTTCTATGACTTATTGTATGGATGAGATTAGCATATCTGTGACTTGTGACATTATTTATACCACATGTGAGTTTATATTCATATTACAGCGTACGTATGGGTTATGGTTTTCATATATTGGAGTTGCCATATCCATGCGGCTGGCATGCTTACGTGTTCCTAGTCCTACGTATTTGGGACTGGGGCGTGACACTCCGCCTTGCTCGGCCTCCCCTCTCCCTCGCTCTTCCCTATAAAATCCCTCTCCGGCCCCCTTCCACCACCACTCGCCACCACGCTGCACCGCCTTCGGCGCCACCGTCCCGCTCGCCGCGCCCAGCCGACTCCCCCGGCCCCTCCTTCTTCTTCCTCCCCTCTCCTCCGCCTGCCTCCGGCCTCGACGACAGCCGCAGCGAGCCGCAGCAGCGCCCCCTGCCCTCGCCTAAGCCGCCGGACTCCGGCGCCGCCCGGCCTCCAGCGCCTCCGCCTCGCCCCGACGAGCCGCCCTAGCCCCTCTCCGGTGCTCCTCCGGCCGGCCCCGCCGCGTCTCCGGCCAAAACCCTAATCCTAACCCTAAATTCCCAAATTTTGTGTCGGCGTGTCGGACACGACATGGACACGAGAAAACCCGATTTCTGAGCCCTGTTCAGGTACTCATATCTTTCTCCTCGCTGCCCCGTTTTCAATTCCGTAAATTGCGTTGCGAAGCCTGTATGACCCTCTCGGTGCCCGGACAAACCGCTCGGGGCATCGCGTCCTGTGGTGATCGCACACCGCGATCCAAAAACAGAAAAACCAGACCCTGTTTCACCCCGGAACTGAGTACGCCCCGCCAAACGGGACGACTTGGTCGCACGCGGTCTTCACAGATACGTGCGCAGCGTTGATACGGACGTGTGAGATTTCGTGAAAGTCGATTCGGGTGTGCGTGCACACCGGGATCAACGCGTATCCGCAGACACCGCCCCTTATCCGCCTTTTCTGAATCAAGCCCTAACTTCCTGTACACACGTCGGATCGAAACAAAACTTGCGCCATCGGACTCGTAGCGATACGCTGGTCGTGTCGTGGGTCCCACAGGCCCCGCTCGACGGGCGATTTTGTGATCGGCTCATCGGAATCCAATTCTGGAAGTTCCGTTGGGTTCGTATCATCTTTCCTGACCTGTTGACACTAAGTTTGGTGAATTTGTAGACCTTTGACCCTGACACGTTTTTCGGTGCAAAGCGGGCGGCCCACATGCGGACTCCGTTTTGACCCGAAACTGCCATTTTTGCCCTTGTCTCCAAATTGGACTCAAGGACAGGCGTTTCTAGCTATTTGATATCTTCTGAGCATGATGGTAATGTTTATTTCAGCTTCTGGACACATTTCTGGATATTTCTCCGAGACACAACTGTATTGGATCCAAACATCAGGCAAGTACCTGCACTTCAAGTTTAATCTTTATATTGTGATAATTAATTTCTTGCTCTACTAGTACTATTGGATGGTTACACGTAGTGTTAGAATACTGGATTTCATATCTTGAATACTGGAGTTCATGTCTTGCTTTTCGTGTCGGGTGGGAGAATACTAGGAGGCATGTAGTTTACCCTTCCCCCTGTTCCTGTCTAATAGCTGTTGGTACGCGACTGTACCATCAGCCGGATCTCGATTATTCCTGTTTAATAGCCGTCTATGACGGCCGGATTAGCCTTATAAACCCCTACATGCCAACTATGTATTCTAAATACACAAGTTCACGAACATAATTTCTTGTCGGGTTGCAGTTCTTGTTGTCTTGTTACAGTTACATTTTCTATCACATTATATTCCTGTTTTCCTCATATTCCTGGTTTATAGCAATTATTCATGTTTTACTTATAGTCCTGATTTATAGCATTAATTCTAAGTTAATTTCACTACTTAATTATGCATATTCCTAACATGATACTTTATTAAAATTAAATTAAAATAAAAATTTACATAAAAAGAACATAAACACCATTAGCTAAGGCATTTTCATTCTCTCCAGATTTTAAATAAAATAAATTTCGAAAACGGCTTTATTAAGAACATTTTTAAATTAAATTTTCTTTACTCTTCAATATATATATAAAAAAAATCAAAACTAAAAAATATATTTCAAAACCTTAATAAGGACAATTTTATTTTTATTTTGCCAAAATGTCATTACCAATGGCGTTTTATCTTTTTTTGCCAAAACGTCTTTAGTAAGAACATTATTTATTTTTGAATAAGTTTAAATTTTCTTTATCTTTTTATTTTAATTTTTTATTTAAATGGTTCTGAAGAAGTTTTTTCCCAAAACTATTTTTTGTGAAAATATTTATTTTGCAAAAAAAAAAAAATCCGAAAAAAATTAAAAAATTGAAACGTCCTTGATAAGGACTTTTTGGCAAAAACAAATTTAACAAATATAAATTAATAACGTCCTTATCAAGGATATTTCAATATAATAATAATAATTATTATTATTATTATTATTATTATTATTATTATCTTAAAATCTTTAGTCGATTTTTTGTAAAGTAAAATAATTTAAAAATATCCTTTGTAAAGACGTTTTCGTTTTTTATATTATTTAAAATCTGAAGAGAATCAAAACACACATGCTAAGAACATTTTTGTTCTTTTCATGTAAAGTTTTTAAGATTTTTTTTTTCACTGCAATTTTTTCAAACTTCTATGTTCTGTACAAAAAATTCTCTTTTCGTTTGTTGTAGAAATGTCCGTCATTACAATTTCTATTGATTAAAAAAATATGTAAAAAAAATAATCGACAAAATTTTTTTGTGAAAACGACTCACTAAAGTTAAAACTTTTTCAACAACTATTTTTTACAAACTTAAAATATTCAAATATAATTTTTTCTGATTTAGTTACCAACAACATCCTTCCATATAAAAATATAAAGTTAATCGTCCAAATAGTGTCCGGAGAATGTCGTGATTGTCGTTATGGTCATTGAACTTATTTTTTTAGTTAATTTGGTACATAAACTTTATATTTTGGTTGAAAGAGTTTTAGAACTACATTTCGTTGGTATTTTTAGATGAAAACTGTTAAAGCTGAACATGTGATGGTCGGGTACCTTATTTTTAGGATTATTTTGTCAAAATTTGGTTGTTGGACTCTCATTTCATAAGAATATTGGTGTTCGAAAAAAATTCTACTTGTACAAAATAACGGCTCTACATTCAATCATAGCTGACGTAGTGGCTGGTCAGGACAAAAATAATCCTAAAAAATAAGATACGCGACCATCACATCAATTTTAAAGAATTCTATCAAAAATACCAAATAAATCTAGTTCATACGTTCTTTAAATCAAACTAGAAAATTTAGTACCAAGTTAATAAAAAAAAAAAATCTCTAAAAACACGATCATGACATTTCTCATAATGAACTAAAAAATAAAAAATGAAGACAGAGAGGGGAAAAAAAGGGAGAAAAAAAAGAGGGAAGGGTTTTTGCGAAAAACTTTTGGCTTTTACTTGGGGGAACAAGGAGCATGGTTACAGCAGTATATGGCTGCCTTTGTCCGCAAATACTGTCCAGTTTTGTGTTCCCAGTGAGCAGACAATCTAAAACCACCGGAAACACGTCAGCAACAGCAAAGGAAGTAATAAATAAAGAACAATAATGCTAAGCATAAAGAAAGACCCCTAGTCTAGTCTAGTCTAGTCGTTGTCTAGTTTGACAGCTGCCTGCGCCTGTACCCTTTCCTTGTTTTCGGGACGAAACAATTAACAGATGCAACTACATTTGCCAGCCCAGCTGCTACTGACAACATATCATTCTCAAATGATATATTTTTAAAAGTATTTACATTCAAAATATAAAAATTAGTACATACTTTTTTTTTTTAAAACAAATTTTTTTATAGAAAGTATTGAAATTTTTTTAATTTGCATAAAAGATACAAAGATTAGTGGAATAGCAAATAGAGTCCCAAAATACAGGATAAAAGGGCTTTTTTTTGTCTTTTTATGATTATTATTTTTTTGTACAACTAATGCCTATTAAATAACTAAAAAAAAATTTGTTAGAACAGTTTTCCAAGAACACAAAAAAATGTAAAAATATTCGTCAGTAAAAGCCTAATTCTGTCACTAAAAGTCTAGATTTGTTAGTAAAAATTTAATTTTGTCACTGAAAGACAAAATCCGTCATTACAATTTCGTCACTAAAAACTACGGTACTTGGTCTCCAAAGGAGATTAAAAAAAAACCATTTAAAAGGACGTAAATTGCACAAAAGTGAAGTTTACGCCCTTTAAATCATTAAAAAAAAACGGATTTGTCTTTACAAATACTCTAAATTTTGTATCTTTTACGCAATTGAAGAGAACTTCAATATTTTTTTATATAATTTTCTATTTTTTAAAACAAAAATATCTTTGTTTTGTGTAAAAGAGTCAAAATATTATTTGAAGTAGTAGGAGTATATCTTAGTTATAAAAAAAAACTATTTCTTACAAAAAATAAAAATATTTTTAAAATTTTAAAAATAATAGAAATATATACTAGTTTCTATATTTTGAACCGAAATAATGTTTCTCCAATCAATAAAGAAAAATCATTCAACCTTAGCTTCTGAAATGAAACATGGCTTGTCTTTGTTCTGTACATTTGGCAAACTCAAGAAATAGAGTTGGGATCTTCTCTGTTCTTTCTCGGATCCAAATCAATCAAATTTTTGATGCAAGACAAGGATTGTATCCATTGGGGATTTATTTGGTTGCACGAAAATATAAGTAAAATATGAAAGTAAAAAAGTGGTGCATAAGTTGTCTTTCAAAATGTTGTTTGACGGTAGAAATGAAAGAAGTGTAAATAGAGAATTCGATGATACGGATGGTTGTTGAAAATGAATATTGTTTACTCGAAATTTTTTTATACACAAATAATTATCATTTAAGCAAAAATATTGTATATAAAATTTATCAAATAATTATTGTTTATTTTAATTGACATATAATTATTGAATGTAAAATTTATAAAAAAATTATAAAATTGTTTTCAAGACAAATCTTATTGACAAATAATGTAATGATTTTCCAATATTTTCTTTACTCCAATATTTTGTTACACATTTTTTTAGTTTACTCCAAATTTTCATTTACTCATAAAAAATTCACTTTCTTACTTTCGGACAACCAAACGCCTGAACTTCCTTCTTCTCCTCCCCACTTCCTTCAATTTTTCTTGGAGGTAGAAAGTGAGATTTTCTCACCAGACATAAAACTACAAAGGGTCTTATTAAAAAAATCACTTTTCAATTCTTGCAACCAAATGTCCGAACTCATTCAAGTTCTGACTTTTAACGAAAAAATGGTCAATTTTACTCACTTTCGAGCAACCAAACAGATCCTAAGAAAGAGATTGGATTTGGAATGGTTTGTCATTGTCTGTTTCTATTTTATCAAGTAAAAATTATTTTATTATAATAATCTCGTTCGCTTAATTTTTATAACAATGACACTTTTATAGGTGACTACAAAAAACAACAAACATATTTCGGGGGGATCCAATCCTGACTTAATTATTCATGAACATGAGAACCACATATCTAGTCTGATATTTGGTGGATAAGTAATTTTTCTAAATTTAATTATATTAATTATTTTTTATATAACCAATGTTCAATCTATGTATACATTTCATTTATAGTAATACGATAACACGGGAGCATGGGAGTTGGCGGCACGAGATGCGCTACAACATGTGAGAGCTAAATAGTTTCCGAAAGGTCTTGGTGCATGTCTTTGGGTTTCATTATTTAGATGAGCTTCAATTCCTAACCCTCGATAGGGACTTAAACATAAGTTTCGTTGAGCGTTTATAGCCTCAACGCAACACTTTCCAACTCTTAGTCGGTGAAATGACGATCACACTTTGGGATATGACAAATATTTTAGGTTACATATTACAGGTGGCCCTATATATTTCGATGAGCAGTTATCTGCCAATGATGTGATCATGAGGTATCTCGGTGTTATGTTGCCATCAGATATAGGACGTAACAACACCGTGAAGTTAACATGTCTGCGTGACAACTTCATGGATCTAAATCTCAATATTGACGGCGAGGTCGATGTGGATGAAATTCGTGTATTTATTTTAATGTTAATATTTATGTAACATTTAATTAATTTAATATTTATGCAATATATAATATTTTTAGGTCATGTGTTGCACTAGAGTCTACCGGCTTTGTTTATGTGGTGCAGTTCTTTTTTCCAACACAATAAGAAATATGATAAATGTGCGTCTTCTACCAATTTTGGATAAGTTGGTAGAACCCATCCGTCATGGATAGGGAGCTGCTACTTTAGCATTTTTATACGTCTCCTTGACGGAATTTGGGACTACGAAATCTAGCAAAAATATTCTTGGATGCATGTCATTGGTACATGTATGATTGAAAAAGTGATATTTATGTTAGATAACAGCATATACAGTTTCACTAATACCATATTATTTTTAATTTAGGTTTGGTCCTACAAGCATTTCTCTATCTGATATAAATAAAATTATAGTCCATTTATTAAAATAATTTTTAAAAGACATTCTAAAATTATTTAAAAACCAAGTCCAACAATCACTGCAACATAATAAGAAATAGGATATAAATGATAGTTAGGGTCATGAGCACTTACAATAAATAAGATACCTAGATATCTAGATGATAGAAAAGTAGCATTAGTACTAATAACCGATAAACAATTCCTTAAAAATCTATCAATTTATGCATGCTTCGAAAAAAATAAAAAATTTAAAGCTATTATTTTCGGTAGTATTTGGAAATAATGTGCTACTTGGATTTGACTCCATAATTCTAAAAACATATTCTTCAAGACTAACATATGCATCAACATAACTATCATTTATTTCAACTAATGCCATCTCTCGAGCTATCCAAGCTTTGGAATAAGTAATATCTATCTGATGTTCTCTTTGTATATCTTTAACAGTTTGTGATGCCCATATGTTTGACTATATCTAATTCTCTCAATTATCCTGATTTTAACCCAAAATGTCACGCCCCGATCCCAGAATACTAGATAAATACGGGGACTGACATGGCCAACCGCACCTTGCAGAATATCGAAGTAAGCCACAATGTGTTAAGATTGTCTAGAAGACAAATGTGTGAACTCTAACATGCTATGACGTCAGTCCTAAGGCCAAAAAATTATATTATCTCAATCCAACAACACAAGCACAAGTGTATATCATACATGAAAGTAAATAGGCATCCCAAATTATATGTCACATATGATCATGAAGCTGGTGAATAAAAAATGCTGCACTAGCAGAGTTTAATAATACATGATCAAAATATACCAACCATGGTCTAATATATACATCATGTTGACTGAAGTCTCAAAAATATAAGGAGCTAACTCTGCCCCTTGCTAAATACCACAAAATGAAGTAATCAAGACGAGGAGTGAAAGAAAGGAAACCCACTCGCGAGCTTCGTCCGCAGTCCTACGAGTACGAGCCATCTTGCTGGAAGAGCGATGGATCCTGGTTCTCTTCGGGGTAACCTGGCCATGCAAATACAGTGGGGTCAGAACCCCAAGCAACAAATTCCACAAAGGAGCCCGAGGTGATAAACCAAACACATCACAACATAAGCAAAAGAGACATACAAGAAATAAATGCAGATCGAGACTTGTACGATACCAACGTGTTTGTCTCAAGAATAATACTGGAAGAACTGATAATAAGTGCAGAAATGAAAGAAGACGACGAGCGGCAAGAGCGCATAGGAACTACTCTGGATTGGGACCACAACCCTAAACTAAACGAGGACCGGGGTTGCAGACTTTCACCCGAGCAGAACTTAGCACCCTAACCACGTGCCGGGAGAAAATAAAACTAGAA
The DNA here is from genome assembly GCA_036927795.1 of Iris macrosiphon. NCBI lineage: Eukaryota > Viridiplantae > Streptophyta > Magnoliopsida > Asparagales > Iridaceae > Iris > Iris macrosiphon. The sequence continues at coordinate 257,225,097 of JAYESA010000005.1, forward strand.
GAACGAGCTATACGAATAAACAAACGTCCAATTCACGGTCAAACATGCATACGGCTTGCTATAATTAACTAACTAGGGTCATCACAAGCCCTAATTACTAGAAATGTATTGTTAAGAATATTGCTACCACCGGCATTGCAGTCAACCCGGATGGTTAAGGGTACGCTTGTCTAGTAAATTTAAATGCACAGTCAACCATACAACAACATAACTTGTTACTTATCACAAACAGAAATTGAACTTATAGGCATAAACATAAACTTATGAATCAAAAATTGGTCTTGTACACATAAACTTGTCTTATAATCATAAACTTTCTTGTAAACCAAAACTTATCTTATAATATGCCACAACACGCATAAACTTGGTAAGTCATGGAGCCCTTGCCTAGCAGGGTTGTCCATGCCGCATGGGGCCCTTGGGGATCGGGGTAGCCTGTAGCGTAATATTATTTCCTCAAAAAATGCTCTAGGTAAATCTTATCTTGTTTAATTATTACTAAATTATTTTAATTTCTCGAGTCGTGGACACTTGAGAACTCCCTAAAATGACGAATCACGAGTACGAGCTTTTCATGAGTTATCGTATTCGCGATACGAGATACATTGGACAATGCTCACACTTGATTGCCCGATGCCAAATGCAATATATTTTCATACACAAATATTTCCACGGTGTCGTGAGGATTGTGAACTTGTACATAAATTTATTTTGTGAACTCACATGCAAAACTTGTCTGGTATCATAAACTTACATTGACATAAGAAAGCACACAACAATAATTACTAAAAGGAATTACTAATCAATAGGGAACATAAAAATGCACACAATAATTCCAGGTCGCATACGTTCACTGGCCGCATGGACTCACTGGCTGCATCCATGTCACGCCCCAGTCCTAAAATATCGAGAGACTAGACACGTGGCAATGGCCAGCAGCACACACCGATGGGCAAATCCAATTTAATGGACCTATTAGGGTGTACTTAAGCTGTAATACAACAATAAGGGTCTATGATACTAATCTCATCCACAGAAATAAATACGATCAATATGGAATATAATGCAATATCAATTCTCAATAAAATATATCTCGGAGAATAACCCGATAATAAGTTTGATACATCAGTTCAATAAACAGGAAACAACAGAAATAACTAAGTGTAGATAAGCAGATACTCAGGAGAAATCCTCGGCGATTGCCTTATCCTCTGGTAATGGTACTGCTCCAATGTCTGCTCCTGTCCCATACACCTCGGGGTAGATCTCCTCTGCTAAACCTGGGGACATAATCCGGATCCAGGTCCTCAGGGGACATAGCAAGGTACAAGAATAACTCAAGCCAAAATAAATGCAGTGCAATAATAAATGAATCAATAGGATAAACTATATAACCAGCTATGTGATATGCAAGTTGAGAGTATCACTAGAACTCAGGCTGAGACCACTACAAGCTCTGTGTCGGGAAGCCGGGTAGCGATGATATCACTAGTAGAGTGCCTAGCTCTGATGTAGAGTCTAGAGCCTCACAATAATAAATATATATATATAATTAGCCTGTAGCCTGTGTGTCTCTCCCCACCCAATGTAATCACATGTCTCATGTCCATGACACGCAAGATCATATTGTCACGCCCCAGTCCCAAAATACGTAGGACCAGGAATACGTGACACGCCAGCTACGCATTCGACCAGACTCTGGTCTGACTCGAATACGTATAAGCTGTAATATAAAGGGCACTATCTAGATATTCCATAAATGTAAACCTCTATGTCTCAATCCACAATGTACATCAGTGTACAAGAAAGAGCTATATGTGCTAAGGTCGACCGCCCAATAACACACTAACTCGAATAGACTCGAGAAGAAGTATGAGTCTACAAAACTAGGCTACAACAGCAGATGAATAATCAATGTAAATAACCATAATGCCGGTAGATATAATGTGAGTACCTGGTACCATGCTCGCAAGATATGCCACTCCATTAGTATCTCCAAGTGCTCTGTAATCGTCTATGCTGCAAAACTGGCAGGGAACCAGGTCCTCAGAGGGACGTAACAAGGTACAGAAATATAGCAAGCCAAGTAAACAGAAAGTACAAGTGCACGACAGGGTACTCTATCATAACCATCTAGTGTGACACAATTTAAAGACAACGTTCGACGCGTGGGCTTTCTAAAATAAAACCGTAGCTCCGGACACGAAAACATACGGCACGTACCGCAGCTCCGGGCAAAGAGTCACACGGGTGAAACAGCTACACTAGAAACAGGTATCACTAGAAACAGGTATCACTAGAAAATACTACATATATATAAGCGCGTGCAGAGTAGCCCAAACGTCTAGTAACTGTCTTCCCCTTCCCAAGCGGTCAACGATTATGCGTTGAACCTGAACCTCTAACTACAGTCTCGACACACAGAAATAACTCAACAGACGCGACCCTAAGGTCGTCCCAGTCTCTGGTCATGATGTCAGTATCAGGATACAGGAATCTAGCACGATCACAGTGTATGAGTGTGTCCTGGGGTATCGATGTACTCAGGTACGTGCATCGAGGTACTATGAAGCATCTAGTATTTATTCTAAGACGTTAAGTCGAATGTCAACACCCGGTTGCGATCCGGACGTGGAGTATCGAACGTCAACATAACTACGTGCACAATGTACATAATGGAACAATAAATATCTATAAACTGAAATACAGGGTGGCAAGGTACACTTGCCTGCGTGCGGCTGCTGAAGAAGGGGATCCGGTACTGCGTCCAAGTCCTCAGGTCCCGCAATACCTAGAGAAGAGATACAAACCCGAATTAACAATCTATTCTGCGACTCACAAGGACAAGATACTAGAGGGCTAACTACCACTGACTAACGGTACGATAATCCATCAAATACTCATCCGTATAATCACCCCGATTAATTTCTCCGAAAATAAACTAACATTTCCATCACGTACCACAGGTCCCAATTATTTATTCAAAGGTCAAAAATCCTATTCTCCTCGAGTACATATCTTAATTAAGTCGTCAATCCATGTGGAAACCAACCCTAATCTACAATCCACCTAATACAATTTCATCTCTTCGACTTAACACAAGTCGAATCCCCGAGTCCTTGATCACCTTATCTAATCAACGTAATTATATTCTCACAAGTTGTAATCATCCTACTTCCAATCTAATTACGATATCCGAAACCAACTTCACAAAACAAAGGATACATGAGCACTACAATATATATACCCTAAAATATGTCGACCTCCTTAAACCCATCCTCAAGTCATTTAAAATCCGTAGGCACATTAATCCACATTAACCTCAGCCAATATAAACTTTAATTTCATAGTTAACATATGATTATCCATGCTACACTAATCCTATAGTTCAACATGACATAACTATCACCCTAGTTAACATACACACATCCATATATCAACATCAACACAAGACCATCAATAATCATCTATACTTAACCCTAATCCTATATTAAGTACTTTTCCTCCTAACCATAAACATCCACACTTAAACTACAAACCTAGCTAGTATTCACCCAACCTTTATTGATTTAAATCCTATTTAGCCAATGATATACATTTCTGGAATTAAAACACAAGAGAGAGAAGAATCGACCTCTGCGGCGCCACGCCGGTGTATGGCCGGAGAAGGTGACCGAGGGTGGTGACGTTGAAGTCGGACGGGGAGGAGTGGGGAAGTCGGCTCGAAATGGTCGGAGCGACGCTGCCGTGGACATCACGGCCAGGGGGAGTGTACGGGCCGGAGAAGGGGAGTATTCCGGCTGGAGGGGGAGTCGCTGCTGTGGTCGAACGGTCGTCGATGCACTGCCGGCGGGGGACTGCACCGGAGCGGGGGACAGCACAGGAGTGGGGAAACAGCTCCGGCTGTCGGTCGACATCCGCGGAGGGAAACAGCTGCTCCGCCGGTCGGGGTACGGGGTCAGCCGCGGGGGGGGGGGAAGGCACAGGCCGGTGGTCGACGTCAGCACAGGAGCACTCGGCTGCTGTGGGGTGCGGTGCCGGCGTCGCCTGGCCGGCGTTGGCCGGAGGGGTCGGGCCGGAGGGAAAGTCCTCCTCAATGAGAAGAAGAGTGGAGTAGGGAAGGAAGAAGAAGAAGTGGAGGAGGAAAAGAGAATGGAGTTTCTTTGTATGGAAAATAAATGGAGGAAGAGAGAGAGAGAGAGAGAGAGAGAGAGGGGGTGGATTTTTCATGACATGGGGATTAGGGCCGGTTGGGAAGTGTGAGGTGAGGGTGAGATGATGGGATGTTTTATAGGAAGGGTTGTGTGGGATGGAGGGTGGAGATGTTCTCATTTGAAATGAGTGGTGGAGATTTATCATGAAGGAAAATTTTGTTTCTTCATGAAGGAATGAGGGAATTGAGATTGGGACCCTATTTTGGGACCCCACAAATAATCATGACCAATGAGGTGTTGCCAACAATTTGTTAATTGCAAATAAGCCCCCGTAAATTCGGGAATTTGCATGAACACATGAAATAACGTAAAAATTGTGGAGAAAAATATATTTAAAATTGTCATTGAAAGGAGGTGTTGCGCGTTAGGCGCGGGTCAAATTTGAAGGGCATTGGGGTTAATTAAATATTAAAATAGAATTTACAGAGTTGGTAAATCCCGATTTAATTAACGATGACGCGTCCTGCGAATTTAATTTAATTGGGGCCCGCGGGGTCAAAATCTGGAAACGGCGCAAAGGCCAAAAATGGTGGGGGCTCAGAGTCAGTCTTGGACCCTTTTGTTGGTCCGGCTCAACGGGTTAAGTTGGTACCCCAAAATCGAGGGTAACGACACAGGTGTCCGACACGGAATAAAAATACGGATTACGATTTTTGGAATGTTGCACAATTAATTTAGAGCACACGAAAGTTGATTTTAACAGTCAGAAAAGTCCAGTGCCTAATTTGGCGAGTTGAGTCGAGTGTACAATATTTATACGGAATTTATGGGCTGATAATGGGCTCCAAATAATTAGACAAAGATCGGGTGCGCCAATATTTAAATAATCGGATTAAAATTTCAGGTGAATATCCTCAACTCTAAACCTCAATATCTTCTATCAAAATTTTTCCTGGCCCACTCTAACTATCTATAGAATAAATTGAGGGGGTTTACATTCTTCCCAACTTAGAAAAATTTTGTCCCCAAAATTAAAAGTAAAGCACGATAATATCTAACAGAATTTAAAATAACTAGTAATTAAATTTGCCGTACGTAAATTCGTACCTTGCTCCTCAAATAAGTACGGGAATCGCTGCCTAATAGAATCCTCGCGCTCCCAAGTAGACTCGCCTGGTGAATGGTGCTTCCATGCCACTCTGACCAGTCGAATCGTCTGCCCTCTCAAAGTCTTCTCGCTGCGATCGAGGATCTCAACTGGCTGCTCTACGTAAGACAGACTAGGCCCAACTGTAATCTCCGAATGATCAAGCACGTGGCTAGGGTCTGCGACATATCTCCTCAGCTGCGATACGTGAAATACGTCATGTACTCCCTCTAGTGATGGAGGTAATGCAAGACGGTAAGCCACTTCGCCAACTCGTTCCAAAATGTCAAAAGGTCCGATATACCTCGGACTCAGCTTGCCTCTGCCTCCGAATCTGATGGTACCACGAGTGGGCGATATCCTCAAAAATACGTGGTCTCCCTCCTTGAACTCCAATGTTCTGCGGTGCGCATCTGCCCAGTATTTCTGTCTGTCCTGTGCTGCGCGCAGGTGGCTCTGAATCTGCTTGACATTCTCTACTGTCTGTGTCACCAATTCGGGCCCAAGTATCTGACGCTCTCCCACGTCACTCCAACAAACTGGCGACCTGCATTTCCTGCCATACAGTGCCTCATAAGGTGCCATCTGTATGCTGGCCGGGTAACTGTTATTGTAGGAGAATTCCACCAAGTGTAGATGGTCCTCCCATGATCCTCCAAAATCAATCATGCACGCTCTCAACATATCCTCTAGTATCTGTATCGTGCGCTCTGACGGTCCGTCAGTCTGTGGATGATACGCAGTGCTGAACTTGAGACGAGTCCCTAAGCCCTCCTGCATGCTCCGCCAAAATGTGACGTGAATCTGGAATCACGATCCGATACGATACTGACAGGCACTCCATGTAATCGTACTATCTGCCTCATATACATGTCAGCTAGTATTCTTTGTGGATTGCCCAACTCTGAAGGGCAAGAAATGTGCAGACTTGGTGAGTCTGTCTACGACAACCCAAACTGCATCCTTCCCGCTAGGGCTTCGCGGAAATCCTGTGACGAAGTCCATGGTAATGTGTTCCCACTTCCACTCGGGAATGGGGAGTGGCTGCAATAATTCTGCAGTCCTCTGATGTTCAGTCTTGACTTGCTGACAAACTAAACACTTCGCCATAAATCTTGCAATTTTCCTCTTCATCCCATGCCACCAGAAATGCTGTCTTAAGTCTCGGTACATCTTCGTACCCCCGGGATGAATGGAATAAATCGAGCTATGAGCCTCGGTCATCAACTCTTGGCGTAGCTCGCCACTCGGAACATATAGGCGATCTCCGCACCTCAGTGTTCCGTCTTCATGAATCCTGAGTCCCGTTTGCAGGCCGACTTCTGTTCTCTCTCGCAGACGTCGAAATCTCGCATCTGTAGGCAATGCTGTCCTGATCCTCTCAATCAAAGTGGACTGAACCTCAAGACTGGCCATCTGTCCATCCATGCCTGGCAATACGATCTCTATTCCAAGCTCCTGGAGATCCTCTAGCAACTGTCGCTGCGTCGTCAGAAAGTATGCCATGGGCTTCCTGCTTAAGGCATCTGCGACGACGTTTGCCTTGCCAGGGTGGTACTGTAGCTCAATGTCATAATCTGTCATCAACTCTAGCCAGCGTCTCTGCCTCATATTGAGCTCCTTCTGCGTGTAGACGTACTTCAGGCTTTTATGATCTGTATAAATCTCAACACGCTCACCATAAAGGTAATGTCTCCATAGCTTTAGTGCAAATATCACTGCAGCTAGCTCCAAGTCGTGCGTCGGATAGTTCTTCTCATGAACTCTCAGCTGTCTCGATGCGTAGGCTATCACCTTGCCGTGTTGCATCAGTACACAACCCAATCCGCTCCCTGACGCATCACTGTACACTACAAATCCTCCTGATCCGGAAGGTAGTGTCAAAATCGGTGCTGATGTCAGACGCTTCTTCAGCTCATCGAAAGCCGCCTGACACTCGTCGGTCCAGATAAACTCTTCGCCTTTACGCGTCAGTCGCGTCATAGGCGCAGCTATCCTCGAAAAAATTTCCACGAACCTCCGGTAATATCCGGCAAGTCCGAGGAAACTCCTAACCTCCGTAACTGATGTAGGGGTAGGCCAGGTCTCTACTGCAGCTATCTTCTCCGGATCCACTGATAGTCCATCTCCGGTGATTATGTGTCCCAGAAATGGTACTCTGTCCAAGCAAAACTCACATTTGCTGAGTTTGGCATACAGCCTCTCATGTCTCAGCGTCTCCAACACAATCCTGAGATGTCTCTCATGCTCCTCCTGGCTCTTGGAATATATCAGGATATCGTCTATAAATACCACCACGAACTTATCTAAGTACTGGTGGAAATCATTGTTCATCAAACACATGAATACTGCTGGCGCGTTGGTTAAACCAAACGGCATGACTAAAAACTCATAATGGCCATACTTCGTTCGAAAGGCCGTCTTCGGAATATCTTCTCTCCGTACCTTCATCTGATGATAGCCTGATCTGAGATCGTCCTTCATGAATACATATGCGCCACTTAGCTGATTCAATAAATCATCGATGTATAGCAAGGGTACTTGTTCTTTATTGCTACGGCATTTAATGCCCTGTAATCGTTATGCAACGTATCGTCCCGTCCTTCTTTGGTACAATAAGATGGTTGCTCCCCATGGAAAATGCTAGCCCGATCGAAACCCTTGCCTAAGAGATCCTCCACGATGGACCTTCAACTCAACCAACTCTATCGGTGCTACTCTGAAGACGGGAAAATAACTGTCTTGGCTCTTGGAGTCAACTCTGTAACAACTCTTTCTGTCATGGGGCAGGCCTGAGAAATTCTCTAGAAACACCTCCTCAAATCCTGATATAATGCGGGGTACACTGGTTCACCTTCTGCAATGTGTGTCTCTAAGGTAGAGAGGCACAATGCTCCCGGGCTTCCTGAAGTATCTCAAACTCAGGGTAATCTGGTAGTCATAAATAATGTAATCACGTCGACAATCTCGCGTCGTGAGGTATTGGCTCAACCAATCCATGTCTAGGATAAGGTCATAGTGTAGACTAATCCTCAAAATAATTTTTCCCGTTCTGTTTCCACCATCAATCCTCAAAAGATAATTTTTCTTGCCTAATGTAAAAATTTTCCCTTACTCAAAATTTATTCCTACATTTGTATTCCTCAAATTTCTCCTCTTCGTTATTTATCTCCTAAGTCACATAGTACAACAATGGTATCACTCAAGCACATACTAGAATTCCTGAAATCAGATCATCATCTTCCAAGTGAGAGCCTGTAATCTTATCTCCTCTAGTCCATAAGGTCATTCCTGGTATTGCTATCATATACAACCACTAGTTTCCATCATTAGGCTATGCATTCATATAAATTATTCTAGGTCATGATCAACAATCCTTCCAGCTCTTAGTACTTTCAAGACCACTGTTACCTCAAGCACGGGTAGGGTACTAGTGGGTCCAATTCTCTTGCCAACCATCCTTACTAGATCTAGAATCCAAAGGACCCATCAATCTATCCTGATAAGGTAACAATCTTCTCCGAGAAAGGTATACGAATTTCGTCTCCTGTCGGCTGGTCTTCGATCTTCTTCTGGAGGGAAATCACCAGTCACAAGCATTCGTCTCCCCGAACAATAGGGGACGAGGAACAAGGATAGCGATATTGATGAAGATGGAACGAATGCAAAACGGAAGTCCAAAGGCGATAATCACATACAAAGAGTTTTAAATCGATTATGGATTGCGATCCTATTCAATAATCATAATATCTTTTCCTAATTTGCAGGCTCGCTTGGCACAGTCAGGTGACCAAGACGATTTAAATCTGACCTGCATGGGCCACCACAAAAATATGTCACGCCCTAGTCCCAAAATACGTAGGACCAGGAATACGTGACACGCCAGCTACGCATTCGACCAGACTCTGGTCTGACTCGAATACGTATAAGCTGTAATATAAAGGGCACTATATAGATATTCCATAAATGTAAACCTCTATGTCTCAATCCACAATGTACATCAGTGTACAAGAAAGAGCTATATGTGCTAAGGTCGGCCGCCCAATAACACACTAACTCGAATAGACTTGAGAAGAAGTATGAGTCTACAAAACTAGGCTACAACAGCAGATGAATAATCAATGTAAATAACCATAATACCGGTAGATATAATGTGAGTACCTGGTACCATGCTCGCAAGATATGCCACTCCATCAGTATCTCCAAGTGCTCTGTAATCGTCTATGCTGCAAAACTGGTAGGGAACCAGGTCCTCAGAGGGACGTAACAAGGTACAGAAATATAGCAAGCCAAGTAAACAGAAAGTACAAGTGCACGACAGGGTACTCTATCATAACCATCTAGTGTGACACAATTTAAAGACAACGTTCGACGCATGGACTTTCTAAAATAAAACTGTAGCTCCGGACACGGAAACACACGGCACGTACCGCAGCTCCGGGCAAAGAGTCACACGGGTGAAACAGCTACACTAGAAACAGGTATCACTAGAAATAGGTATCACTAGAAAATACTACATATATATAAGCGCGTGCAGAGTAGCCCAAACGTCTAGTAACTGTCTTCCCCTTCCCAAGCGGTCAACGATTGTGCGTTGAACCTGAACCTCTAACTACAGTCTCGACACACAGAAATAACTCAACAGACGCGACCCTAAGGTCGTCCCAGTCTCTGGTCATGATGTCAGTATCAGGATACAGGAATCTGGCACGATCACAGTGTATGAGTGTGTCCTGGGGTATCGATGTACTCAGGTACGTGCATCGAGGTGCTATGAAGCATCTAGTATTTATTCTAAGACGTTAAGTCGAATATCAACACCCGGTTGCGATCCGGACGTGGAGTATCGAACGTCAACATAACTACGTGCACAATGTACATAATGGAACAATAAATATCTATAAACTGAAATATAGGGTGGCAAGGTACACTTGCCTGCGTGCGGCTGCTAAAGAAGGGGATCCGGTACTGCGTCCAAGTCCTCAGGTCCCGCAATACCTAGAGAAGAGATACAAACCCGAATTAACAATCTATTCTGCGACTCACAAGGACAAGATACTAGAGGGCTAACTACCACTGACTAACGGTACGATAATCCATCAAATACTCATCCGTATAATCACCCCGATTAATTTCTCCGAAAATAAACTAACATTTCCATCACGTACCACAGGTCCCAATTATTTATTCAAAGGTCAAAAATCATATTCTCCTCGAGTACATATCTTAATTAAGTCGTCAATCCATGTGGAAACCAACCCTAATCTACAATCCACCTAATACAATTTTATCTCTTCGACTTAACACAAGTCGAATCCCCGAGTCCTTGATCACCTTATCTAATTAACGTAATTATATTCTCACAAGTTGTAATCATCCTACTTCCAATCTAATTACGATATCCGAAACCAACTTCACAAAACAAAGGATACATGAACACTACAATATATATACCCTAAAATATGTCGACCTCCTTAAACCCATCCTCAAGTTATTTAAAATCCGTAGGCACATTAATCCACATTAACCTCAGCCAATATAAACTTTAATTTCATAGTTAACATATGATTATCCATGCTACACTAATCCTATAGTTCAACATGACATAACTATCACCCTAGTTAACATACACACATCCATATATCAACATCAACACAAGACCATCAATAATCATCTATACTTAACCCTAATCCTATATTAAGTACTTTTCCTCCTAACCATAAACATCCACACTTAAACTACAAACCTAGCTAGTATTCACCCAACCTTTATTGATTTAAATCCTATTTAGCCAATGATATACATTTCTGGAATTAAAACACAAGAGAGAGAAGAATCGACCTCTGCGGCGCCACGCCGGTGTATGGCCGGAGAAGGTGACCGAGGGTGGTGACGTTGAAGTCGGACGGGGAGGAGTGGGGAAGTCGGCTCGAAATGGTCGGAGCGGCGCTGCCGTGGACATCACGGCCAGGGGGAGTGTACGGGCCGGAGAAGGGGAGTATTCCGGCTGGAAGGGGAGTCGCTGCTGTGGTCGAACGGTCGTCGCTGCACTGCCGGCGGGGGACTGCACCGGAGTGGGGGACAGCACAGGAGTGGGGAAACAGCTCCGGCTGTCGGTCGACATCCGCGGAGGGAAACAGCTGCTCCGCCGGTCGGGGTACGGGGTCAGCCGCGGGGGGGAAGGCACAGGCCGGTGGTCGACGTCAGCACAGGAGCAGTCGGCTGCTGTGGGGTGCGGTGCCGGCGTCGCCTGGCCGGCGTTGGCCGGAGGGGTCGGGCCGGAGGGAAAGTCCTCCTCAATGAGAAGAAGAGTGGAGTAGGGAAGGAAGAAGAAGAAGTGGAGGAGGAAAAGAGAATGGAGTTTCTTTGTATGAAAAATAAATGGAGGAAGAGAGAGAGAGAGAGAGAGAGGGGGTGGGTTTTTCATGACATGGGGATTTGGGCCGGTTGGGAAGTGTGAGGTGAGGGTGAGATGATGGGATGTTTTATAGGAAGGGTTGTGTGGGATGGACGGTGGAGATGTTCTCATTTGAAATGAGTGGTGGAGATTTATCATGAAGGAAAATTTTGTTTCTTCATGAAGGAATGAGGGAATTGAGATTGGGACCCTATTTTGGGACCCCACAAATAATCATGACCAATGAGGTGTTGCCAACAATTTGTTAATTGCAAATAAGCCCCCGTAAATTCGAGAATTTGCATGAACACATAAAATGACGTAAAAATTATGGAGAAAAATATATTTAAAATTGTCATTGAGAGGAGGTGTTGCGCGTTAGGCGCGGGTCAAATTTGAAGGGCATTGGGGTTAATTAAATATTAAAATAGAATTTACAGAGTTGGTAAATCCCGATTTAATTAACGATGACGCGTCCTGCGAATTTAATTTAATTGGGGCCCGCGGGGTCAAAATCTGGAAACGGCGCAAAGGCCAAAAATGGTGGGGGCTCAGAGTCAGTCTTGGACCCTTTTGTTGGTCCGGCTCAACGGGTTAAGTTGGTACCCCAAAATCGAGGGTAACGACACAGGTGTCCGACACGGAATAAAAATATGGATTACGATTTTCGGAATGTTGCGCAATTAATTTAGAGCACACGAAAGTTGATTTTAACAGTCAGAAAAGTCCAGTGCCTAATTTGGCGAGTTGAGTCGAGTGTACAATATTTGTACGGAATTTATGGGCTGATAATGGGCTCCAAATAATTAGACAAAGATCGGGTGCGCCAATATTTAAATAATCGGATTAAAATTCCAGGTGAATATCCTCAACTCTAAACCTCAATATCTTCTATCATAATTGTTCCTGGCCCACTCTAACTATCTATAGAATAAATTGAGGGGGTTTACATTCTTCCCAACTTAGAAAAATTTCGTCCCCAAAATTAAAAGTAAAGCACGATAATATCTAACAGAATTTAAAATAACTAGTAATTAAATTTGCCGTACGTAAATTCGTACCTTGCTCCTCAAATAAGTACGGGAATCGCTGCCTAATAGAATCCTCGCGCTCCCAAGTAGACTCGCCTGGTGAATGGTGCTTTCATGCCACTCTGACCAGTCGAATCGTCTGCCCTCTCAAAGTCTTCTCGCTGCGATCGAGGATCTCAACTGGCTGCTCTACGTAAGACAGACTAGGCCCAACTGTAATCTCCGAATGATCAAGCACGTGGCTAGGGTCTGCGACATATCTCCTCAGCTGCGATACGTGAAATACGTCATGTACTCCCTCTAGTGATAGAGGTAATGCAAGACGGTAAGCCACTTCGCCAACTCGTTCCAAAATGTCAAAAGGTCCGATATACCTCGGACTCAGCTTGCCTCTGCCTCCGAATCTGATGGTACCACGAGTGGGTGATATCCTCAAAAATACGTGGTCTCCCTCCTTGAACTCCAATGGTCTGCGGTGCGCATCTGCCCAGTGTTTCTGTCTGTCCTGTGCTGCGCGCAGGTGGCTCTGAATCTGCTTGACCTTCTCTACTGTCTGTGTCACCAATTCGGGCCCAAGTATCTGACGCTCTCCCACGTCACTCCAACAAACTGGCGACCTGCATTTCCTGCCATACAGTGCCTCATAAGGTGCCATCTGTATGCTGGCCGGGTAACTGTTATTGTAGGAGAATTCCACCAAGTGTAGATGGTCCTCCCATGATCCTCCAAAATCAATCATGCACGCTCTCAATATATCCTCTAGTATCTGTATCGTGCGCTCTGACGGTCCGTCAGTCTGTGGATGATACGCAGTGCTGAACTTGAGACGAGTCCCTAAGCCCTCCTGCATGCTCCGCCAAAATGTGACGTGAATCTGGAATCACGATCCGATACGATACTGACAGGCACTCCATGTAATCGTACTATCTGCCTCATATACATGTCAGCTAGTATTCTCTGTGGATTGCCCAACTCTGAAGGGCAAGAAATGTGCAGACTTGGTGAGTCTGTCTACGACAACCCAAACTGCATCCTTCCCGCTAGGGCTTCGCGGAAATCCTGTGACGAAGTCCATGGTAATGTGTTCCCACTTCCACTCGGGAATGGGGAGTGGCTGCAATAATCCTGCAGTCCTCTGATGTTCAGCCTTGACTTGCTGACAAACTAAACACTTCGCCACAAATCTTGCAATTTCTCTCTTCATCCCATGCCACCAGAAATGCTGTCTTAAGTCTCGGTACATCTTCGTACCCCCGGGATGAATGAAATAAATTGAGCTATGAGCCTCGGTCATCAACTCTTGGCGTAGCTCGCCACTCGGAACATATAGGCGATCTCCGCACCTCAGTGTTCCGTCTTCATGAATCCTGAGTCCCGTTTGTAGGCCGACTTCTGTTCTCTCTCGCAGACGTCGAAATCTCTCATCTGTAGGCAATGCTGTCCTGATCCTCTCAATCAAAGTAGACTGAACCTCAAGACTGGCCATCTGTCCATCCATGCCTGGCAATACGATCTCTATTCCAAGCTCTTGGAGCTCCTCTAGCAACTGTCGCTGCGTCGTCAGAAAGTATGCCATGGGCTTCCTGCTTAAGGCATCTGCGACGACGTTCGCCTTGCCAGGGTGGTACTGTAGCTCAATGTCATAATCTGTCATCAACTCTAGCCAGCGTCTCTGCCTCATATTGAGCTCCTTCTGCGTGTAGACGTACTTCAGGCTTTTATGATCTGTATAAATCTCAACACGCTCACCATAAAGGTAATGTCTCCATAGCTTTAGTGCAAATATCACTGCAGCTAGCTCCAAGTCGTGCGTCGGATAGTTCTTCTCATGAAATCTCAGTTGTCTCGATGCGTAGGCTATCACCTTGCCGTGTTGCATCAGTACACAACCCAATCCGCTCCCTGACGCATCACTGTACACTACAAATCCTCCTGATCCGGAAGGTAGTGTCAAAATCGGTGCTGATGTCAGACGCTTCTTCAGCTCATCGAAAGCCGCCTGACACTCGTCGGTCCAGATAAACTCTTTGCCTTTACGCGTCAGTCGTGTCATAGGCGCAGCTATCCTCGAAAAAATTTCCACGAACCTCCGGTAATATCCGGCAAGTCCGAGGAAACTCCTAACCTCCGTAACTGATGTAGGGGTAGGCCAGGTCTCTACTGCAGCTATCTTCTCCGGATCCACTGATAGTCCATCTCCGGTGATTATGTGTCCCAGAATTGGTACTCTGTCCAAGCAAAACTCACATTTGCTGAGTTTGGCATACAGCCTCTCATGTCTCAGCGTCTCCAACACAATCCTGAGATGTCTCTCATGCTCCTCCTGGCTCTTGGAATATATCAGGATATCGTCTATAAATACCACCACGAACTTATCTAAGTACTGGTGGAAATCATTGTTCATCAAATACATGAATACTGCTGGCGCGTTGGTTAAACCAAACGGCATGACTAAAAACTCATAATGGCCATACTTCGTCCGAAAGGCCGTCTTCGGAATGTCTTCTCTCCGTACCTTCATCTGATGATAGCCTGATCTGAGATCGTCCTTCATGAATACATATGCGCCACTTAGCTGATTCAATAAATCATCGATGTGTAGCAAGGGTACTTGTTCTTTATTGCTACGGCATTTAATGCCTTGTAATCGTTATGCAACGTATCGTCCCGTCCTTCTTTGGTACAATAAGATGGTTGCTCCCCATGGAAAATGCTAGCCCGATCGAAACCCTTGCCTAAGAGATCCTCCACGATGGACCTTCAACTCAATCAACTCTATCGGTGCTACTCTGAAGACGGGAAAATAACTGTCTTGGCTCTTGGAGTCAACTCTGTAACAACTCTTTCTGTCATGGGGCAGGCCTGAGAAATTCTCTAGAAACACCTCCTCAAATCCTGATATAATGCGGGGTACACTGGTTCACCTTCTGCAATGTGTGTCTCTAAGGTAGAGAGGCACCATGCTCCCGGGCTCCCTGAAGTATCTCAAACTCAGGGTAATCTGGTAGTCATAAATAATGCCCTGTAATCACGCCGATACGGGACATTGTCGACGGATACGCGTTGATTTCGGTGTATACGCACATCCAAATCAACTTTTGCGAAATCCCACACGTCCGTATCGACAGTGCGCACCTTTCTGTAAAATTCGCACAAGACCAAGTTGCCTCGTTTAGCGGGGCACACCCAGTTTCGGAAAAAAATCAGGGTTTTTAATAACCAAGTTTTTGGTCATTTTTACCCTCAAATAAAATACAATCTAAAACATGATAGATTAAACTAATACAAGATTTTAAAACTAGGTTAGGTGGCCTAAATATCTTTTTAAGTGATTTTTAGAATTAGTTAACAGGTTGTGCGTAAAATGGTCGTGAACCAGGGAGTTCAGGCCAGTTTCTGAATTTTTAGAAATTAGGAAGTTTTTTCTGATTTTGCGTTGCAGTTTGCGATCAACACAGGATGCGATACCCCGAACAAATTGTACGAGTTTCGAGAGGGTCACACGGTCTACGCATCACATGAGACGGTTCAAAAAACGAGGCGGCGAGGAGAGAGAAAAACTTACCGGAACGAGGAGTCGGAATCGACTGTATTTGGCGTACGCGAGGCGACGCGGCTTGAACGGGCGGCGGCACTGTGCGGCTGCGGGTCGCTGCTGTGTCGTCAGGGCTTTGGCGTCGCCGGGGAGAAGCGGCGGAGACTCGGGGGCGAGGGCTCGGGGTCAGCCGGAGGAGTCAGGTGGAGAGGGTGGCGGAGGCAGGGGATCGTCGGTGGCTCAATTGTAGTGGTGGTGGTGATCGTCGGTTTATATAGGGTTACGGCTGGCCGTTCAGGGAGGTGAAAGGTCGGCGGGGAGGAGAGCAGCCGCTGAACGGTCGGCGGGGAGGTGAAGAGACGCAGGGAAGTCGGAGAGGTGGCCGTTGGTTTCAATCTGGAGATTGGGTTTACTGTGCAGAGGGTAGGTGGGTTCGGGTTGGCGGGTTCGGGTCTGGATCCGACCCGACCCGCTAGGGTTTGGGTCCGGTTCGATTTATTATTAAACCGGTTTGGGTTGGTTTAATAAACCGGTTGGGTTCAACTCGGTTTATTTTGGTTTATTTAGAAATTTAATTTTTTAGGTCTTTAAAAATAGTTCTGGGGTCCAATAAATTCCAGAAAAAATTACACTATGTCTAATATTTTATTTTACACCAAAAAAGTTTTATTTTCATATTATTTTAATATTTGATAAAATCACACAATTAATTTAATACCAGAAATTATTTATTTTAATTAATAAAAAATCATAGAAAATTCTTGAAAATTTATTTTAATTTCTGAAAAAATCTGGGTGTTTACAATCTACCCCCCTTAAGAGGATTACGTCATCGCAATCAAAGAATAACGAAGCATAACCGGTCAGATGAGATGACACGGTTACAAAATATGTTTGAAAGCATGACACAAAGAAAGAATCATGATCAAGAAAAATCGAAGGATGAGGGTTAAGCAAAACACCTAGGGAAGGAATAAAGTATTTCTCTAGACAATGAAAGTTAGGTAACTCAAGCGTAAAGAAATCTGGTTAGGGCAAAGAAAACTACAGCTTAGGAAAACTACGTTATCAATTATTAACAAGTTCAAAATATTAGGTTTAAGGCTAAGGTCACGAACTAACAGGCACGTGTTAAAGCAATGCTAGGAATAGATATCTATGAATAACTTAAATCTTACGCGTATTTGCTACTCCGCGAGTCTGCGCGTCCTCCATGGTCATTGCAAAAGCTTGTCCGCGTCCTTGCGGTGGTGCCCTCTGCTGTTGCTGGGCCTGCTGGAAGAGTGCTGCTTGTGGTGCCAAGGGTGGCCTCGGCTGATATCCTCCCGGTGCTGGTAAGGCTTCTCGGTTAATCATCGGTGTTTCTCCTTGATGCGTTGTGTAATCTCTGGCTAAGTATTGGCTGGATCCGCAAATCATGCACATTCCCAACTTGCGTCTGCACTCCCTCTCAATATGGCCTACCTTGCCACAATAGTGACAAGTAGGAAGAAATGAGGCTCTTGGTGCTGCTCTTGGTGGTAGATTTATCTGTTGACGCTTTGCAGACTCCTCTTGTGATGCTCTGGTTGGTGCTGGTAAAAATTGTATTTTTATGCTGGATTCTCTCCTGGTAACGCGCTCCATGCGTCGGGCTACAGCAAGAACGTCCGAGTATGAAGTAGGTGCAACGGATCCGATCAATCTTTGTAGCTCAAAGTTTAGTCCGTCGAAGAACTTCTCAGCCTTCTCTTCTTCTGTCGGGATTAAGGTAGGTGCGAAGCGACTCATACGGATGAACTCCGCATTGTACTCTTTCACTGTCATATTGTCTTGAGTGAGGCGATTGAACTTGTCCCGAAGTTTTGACCGAGCAATAGATGGAATGTATATCTCCTGAAAGAGTCTAGAGAACTCTTCCCAAGTGACTCGGTCTGGTCCGAGCCGTGTCTCCTCAGTTAACCACTAGTGATGTGCATTGCCCGTCAACTGTATCCGGACGACAGTCATCCAACGCTCTCTTGGAAGCTCAGCTGCTTCTAATTGATGTTGAGTGTTTGTGAGCCACTCATGAACTTCAGTGGGCTCCTCCTTGCCTGAAAAGGTGCGGGGCTTCAGCTGGCGGAAATCGGTGATAGATCCTGTCAATGGCCGTCGAGCTGGCAGGTTCGCCTGCTCCAGTGCGGCCACTATACTGTTTCGCAAATTCTCTGCCTCTTGACGCTGAGACTCTTGTTGAATCTGCTGTTGAGCTTGCATCATTGTATAGATCATTTGAAATATCTGATGCCCGTCCATAGCCTGCCCTTGTGGGAATACGGGCATTGGTGGAGAAAACTGCGGCGGAGGTGGAATGTCATCTCGCCGAAATCTAGAAGCATGTTGATTTGCTTGACTGCTTCGGTGAGTGGAGGGATCTCCACTTAATAGCGTCACTTCATCTTCTTCGTAGGTGGCTACAACACCTTGTGGTGTTCTTGCAGGAGTTTCGTCGCTTGCTGGTGGATCCATTACTCTGCATCCAAAATAAACTATAAGAGGCGCACAGAGGAATCAAGGCAGGATGCATGTCAAGAATTTAATTCGAATCCGATATAGATATCAAAAACGATTCAATCAAGTGGATGAGATCCTAAAACTTATCCTATCTTTGTCGCAGGCTTGCTTGGTCCCTTAGTTGAAACCGAAGCAATTTAATCGTTGACCTGCATGGGCCACCACAAAAATTATGTCATGTCCCAGTCCTAAAATACCGAGGGACTAGACACGTGGCAATGGCCAGCAGCACACACCAATGGACAAATCTAATTTAATGGACTCATCAGGGTGTACTTAAGCTATAATACAACAATAAGGGTCTATGATACTAATTCATCTACAGAAATAAATACGATCAATATAGAATATAATGCAACATCAATTCTCAATAAAACATATCTCGGGGAACAACCCGATAATAAGTTTGATACATCAGTTCAATAAACAGGAAAAAATAGAAATAACTGAGTATAGATAAGCAGATACTCAGGAGAAATCCTCGGTGATTGCCTCGTCCTCTGGTAATGGTACTTCTCCAATGTCTGCTCCTGTCCCGTACACCTCGGGGTAGATCTCCTCTGCTAAACCTGGGGACATAATCCGGATCCAGGTCCTCAGGGGACATAGCAAGGTACAAGAATAACTCAAGCCAAAATAAATACAGTGCAATAATAAATGAATCAATAGGGTAAACTATATAACCAGCTATGTGATAATGCAAGTTGAGAGCATCACTAGAACTCGGGCTGAGACCACTACAAGCTCTGTGTCGGGAAGCCGGTAGCGGTGATATCACTAGTAGAGTGCCTAGCTCTGATGTAGAGTCTAGAGCCTCACAATAATAAATATATATATAATTAGCCTGTAGCCTGTGTGTCTCTCCCCACCCAATATAATCACACGTCTCATGTCCATGGCACGCAAGATCATATCTAATACAGCAAGTCATAATGATATCTATGCATATGTATAAAGTATACGTCACGAAACCTGTATCCTATACAGAATCACCATGAATATCTCAGAAAGATTATGTCTCATAAAAAGTGTCAAGTGTCCTATGGTATGACGTACTTGATAATGCAAGCACGAAGATATATAGGGTCGCGATATCAATCTCTAGTGACGTTACACGACTCCGCGTACACGACTCCGCGTACAACATCGACACCCAAATATTATTCGGACGCTAAGTAACGTCACACGGTTCTAGGTTGAACAGTTATATCATATAATTAAATCAAGGGAATAACATGTAGTAAATACTGCATGATTGGTAAGGTACACTTGCTTGAGATTTGGTTTCCAACTGGTGCTTTGATATCAGCGGGATCTGCAGGTACTCCTCCGGTTGCTGAAATAAACGTTACCATAATGTTCAAAAGATATCTAATAGCTAGAATTGCCTGTCCATAAGTCCAATTTGGACACAGAAGAAAAATTGACCATTCCAGGTCAAAGTAGGGTCCACATGTGGCCCACTTTGTACCGAGAAACGTGCCAGAGACAAAGTTCTCCAAATTCGTCAAACTTAGTGTCTACAAGTCCAGAACGACGATACGAATCCAACGGAATGTCCAGAACTAGATTCCGATGAGCCAATAACAAAATTGCCCGTTAAGTAGAGTCGTGGGGTCCACGAAACAGGATTTTGTCAACGTTCTCAGAATTGAACCAAACTTGGGTCACAGGACCAGCGTATCGCTACGAGTTCGATATCATAAGTTTCGTTTCGAAACGACAATTATACACGAAGTTACAATGAGCTTCAGAACAGGGCCGATACGGGGCATTGTCGACGGATACGCGTTAATTTCGGTGTGCACGCACATCCAAATCAACTTCCACGAAATCCCACCCGTCCGTATCGACAGTGCGCACCTTTCGGTGAAGTTCGCACATGACAAAGTTGTCTCGTTTAGCGGGGCGCACCCAGTTCCGGGAAAAATTAGGGTTTTTAATAACTAAGTTTTTGGTCATTTTTACCCTCAAATAAAATACAATCTAAAACATGATAGATTGAACTAATACAGGATCTTAAAACTAGGTTAGGTGGCCTAAATATCTGTTCAAGTGATTTTTAGAATTAGTTAACAGGTTGTGCATAAAATGGTCGTGAACCGGGGTGTTCAGGCCAGTTTCTGAATTTTCAGAAATTAAGAAGTTTTTTCTGATTTTGCGTCGCAGTTTGCTATCGACACAGGATGCGATACCCCGAACAAATTGTACGGGTTTCAAGAGGGTCACACGGTCTACGCGTCATAGCAGTCGGTTCAGAAAATGAGGCGACGAGGAGAGAAAAAAACTTACCGGAACGAGGAGTCAGAATTAACTGTATTTGGATTATGCGAGATGGTGCGGCATTAACGGGTGGCGGCACTGTGCGGTTGCGGGTTGCTGTTGTATCGTCGGGGCTTTGGCGTCCCCGGGGAGAAGCGGCGGAGACTCGGCGGTGAGGGCTCGGGGTCAGCCGGAGGAGTCGGGTGGAGAGGGTGGCCGAGGCAGGGGATTGTCGGTGGCTCGGTTGTAGTGGTGGTGGTGATCGTCGGTTTATATAGGGTTGCGGCCGGCTGTTCATGGAGGTGAAAGGTCGGCGGGGAGGCGAGCAGCCGCTGAACGGTCGACGGGGAGGTGAAGAGACGCGGGGAAGTCGTGGCGGTCGGAGTCGGCGGAGATGAACAGTCAGAAGTCGGAGTGGTGACCGTTGGTTTCATTCGGGAGATTGGGTTTACTGTACAGAGGGTAGGTGGGTTCGGGTAGGCGGATTCGGGTCTGATCCGACTCGACCCGCTAGGTTTTGGGTCCGGTTCGGTTTATTATTAAACCGGTTTGGGTTGGTTTAATAAACCGGTTGGGTTCAGCTCGATTTGTTTTGGTTTGTTTAGAAATTTAGTTTTTTAGGTTTTTAAAAATAGTTCTGGGGTCCAATAAATTCCAAAAAAAATTACACACTGTCTAATATTTTATTTTACACCCAAAAATATTATTTTTATATTATTTTCAAATTATTTAAATATTTAATAAAATCACACAATTAATTTAATACCAGAAATTATTTATTTTAATTAGTAAAAAATCATAGAAAATTCCTGAAAATTTATTTTAATTTCTGAAAAAATTCGGGTGTTTACAATCCACCATCTGGTTGCATGGACTCTCTAGCCACATGCACCCACTGGCCGCATGGACTTACTGGTTGCAGTAGGCTGACCACCGTCGCGCATCAGGGATAAGAACAAATCATACTGCTCCCGTAAAATTGATACCGATATCGATGGAGAAGGTAGTGACATCGGTGGAGTCTGTGTCGATGTAGGCGCACTAGGACAGCTGTGATACCTGCAGCTCCGTCACGCTGTGCTCTGTCGACACTCTAAGATCAGCTGTCATATCCCTGAGCTCCATGATGCCGCGCTCGAACGTATCAAATCGTCCGCCTGGGCTGGGACATGGGCTGCTTCTCCATCCTTCGCAGCAACTCATCACGGAGAGACACAATCTGACAGTCACCCACAGCTCGTCCGCCGACGGAGCTGAAGAGGGCTGCGAGGAACTACCAGCCTCTTTCGTTGTAGGTTCACTAGCAGTCGTTCGCTCACGCAGCCTAAGATACTCGGTCTAGAAAAGTTTGGATACTCGATAATTGCTAATGTGTCTAAGATACTTATTACTAACTACATGGATATTTATTTGCATATTTTTTAAGTTATATTAAAATTAACACAAAGTAAAGTAATACTTACATAGGTCTGTGAGGCCCTCTCATCATGAGATTTTCGTCCTTTCGATGGGTGGCCAGGAAGACGGTCACCATGTTGGCATCCCCACCCCTCTGTACCTGTTAAAAATATATTACTTAGTACTAAAATTAAATATTTTATCCTATTACCATTTTATCGTACTTGCATTAAAATAATATATCTGAAATAAAAAATATACCAAACGACGAAAATGTTTCGTCATCGGAATCGAGCCACTACACCATTTTGATGTCTTCATCCTAGTCGCCTTGGCCTTCTCAGACCTTTTCTTGTACCTCGGATCGTCGAATCTAGCCCTCATTGTAGTCTACTGCTCAGGCATAATCCAACCTTGGATCAGTTTTCCTTCGCGATCACGAGCCTTCGGGTCATCCAGTAGCCTGTACTCGTCCTAGGAGTACTGCCATCACTACCAGAAAAAGTCAAATTAGCGACGTTTAAAAACGTCGCTAATTGACCAAAAAATGTCGCTAATCACATTTACCGACGTAATTAGCGACGTTTTAAAGAAGTCAGAACAAAGCAAGTCGCTAAAAGAAAAAACATCGCTATGCCGACATTTTTAGCGACTTAAATGTGTCGCTAAAATTAGCGACGTTTAGTGACGAAGCATCACTAATTAGCGACGTTATTAACGTCGCTAAATATCGCTAATTAGCGACTTATATAGCGATGTTACAGCGACGTCTTTAATGACCTGGCAATACTGCCATGTCGCAATTTGCGACGTACAACGACATTTTTAGCGACATATTTAGCGACGTCATTAGCGATGTGTAGCAACGTCGCTAATTAGCAACGTATTTAGCGACGTGTATACACGTGACTAAATATCGCTAAAAATGTCGCTAATTTTACACCAAAAAAGGAATATTGAATTATTTCTAAACTATTATTCCTGCAGTTTATTAAATCACAATATGTACAAATAGACCCGGAGCAACCCTCCGTTGAATTTCTGGGTTTGCCAACCCCCTTGGGTTGAACACTCAACACCGATAAAATAACATATTTAATATGAATAATATAATAAAATTTGAAGAAAAGAAAGCATCTAGCAAATCTCATCGTAAAGAATACAGCAAATATATATCCATACAATCTCATCCTAAATAATACAAAAAATACAAATATCCAGCAACTAGCTATACTAATGCGGATCTGCAGGAGGCTGACCACTGGCGCGCATGAAGGATAAGAACAGCTCATACTGGTCCCGTGGAATCGACACCGATGTCGATGGAGACGGCAGTGATGTCGGTGGAGTCTGTGTCGATGTAGGCGCACCAGGAGGCCGTACCTGTCACGCCCCGATCTTCCGCGGGCAAATCGGCCGTTCCCGCTAGGCGGGAATCACCCTCGCCAGCGCTCCCGCAGAACGATCGCTTGACCCATCCGGGCGTGATGCCGCACGAGCGTGAGCCACGCCCGTGCAAGGCCGCGGTTCATTGGCTGGCGGTAAGAGTTCTAAGCCACAGAGTCGCACAGATTATCCGAGTGCAGCGGAGTCATGAACGCATAGGCGATCGGTAACAGGTTCACTGAGTCGACAAATATAGCGGAAGCATTAAAACACAAGTTGAAGTAAAGCAAGCTCTTTTTATTGATATTAACAAGTATTACAGGCGGCGTATAGCCGAGATTACAAGTCGCTCAAGCCTCTCTCTCTGAAACATAAAGCGTGCCAAGTGGCTACAATTATGGAATGATTTTACAGGCGATGATCAGGCGAGTTCGGGCTATGTTCACAACATTATGTCTTGTATATGTGCTTCAGTTCCGGACGCACCGTTGCTTCGGAGTGATGTCCACGCCTAAGCACGCACGTTGGAGGCATCCGCACCGAACGAGGTTCTCCCGCACCCTGCATACAAATTGGTGGATTATCAGTACATTGAATGCACTGGTGGGGAAGCTACTCGCCCGCTCGACAAATCCAAACACGTAATACAGGTTCCGTGCACAACTATTAAGTTGTCTTTCTAGTTGTCTTAGGATCAGTTCATGCAAGATTTGAATAGCCTAACGTGTCGGGCAGTGCGCCGTGCGATGTTTGAGGAAACACGGCGAGACTTACCAACTTACCGTCTCCTTCCCTGTCCAAGGCAAACATTGAGGCAAACATTGTTAATTCAAGCACGACAAGTATAAACATTCAGGGGCATAGCATATGCAAACACGAGGGTCGTTGAACGGGACAGTATTCGGTGTGCTCAGTTGTTCTTTGGTGCGATGCAGTGACTCGCACGCGGATAGCCGCTAAGCGAGGATGACTTATCTATATGAACATGAGTCGCTGGCAAAGCCATAAAGGACTAATCTCAGACGAGAGTGGAACGCAACGAGAGCACACGATACGCTACGAACCATCTTGCCCGTACACGATGGATTTTACATGAAGTAGTCCAAGGCCAAGATGGAATGCAACATGAGTACACGATGCGCTACAAACCATCTTGCCCGCACACGATGGACTACACACGTGATGTGGTCCCGGGAAAGTGGAATGCAACTAAAGTACACGAGGTGCTGCAAACCACTCGCCCGAACACGAGGGACCACACGTGAAGTTCCATCCGGATCGGATCGGCCCCAGTGCCCCGGTGACCGTCCGTGGAACTATACCTCGTTTCCGAGTTGTCCGCGACATGCACTTTCTTTTGGGTCAATCAATTATCACGAGATACACGAGAACACGAGTGCACAGGAACACGAGAACACGAGTGCACTGGAACACGAGTACACGAGTACACGAGATACTTGGATCTTGTTTTCTGTACAGTGAATAACTTGCCAAGATCAATCAGGCACGGAACGACTACTTAGTAGTCTTCCGGGGGTTTGGATGAAAATAAGGCAATATTCAAGCAGACAAGCATGCGTTGTATAAATACAATATTCACGTTGGCTCGGGCCCGAAGGTAAGCCGAGAAGCGAGATCGTTAGGGACTTTCCAGAGTAACACGTTCTAGGACAGCATGTGAAGGTCTGAACATATGTACATAAAAGCAGTATTTCATTTCCATGCTCTAGCATAAGCAATACAAGTTGGGATTATTCCCTTAGCTAGGTGCGTTGGATTTATTAGCATGCAGGGGGTGAATCACCTAGCGACTAGCATAAACATTCCAGATTTTATATGTGCTGGCTAAGCAAAGATAAGTTCACCGTAGCCACCCACCTTAGCGATGATTCGCCTCAGTAGAGCGATACGTCAAGCGAGCCTCTGAAAGTCCAAGCCGGATTCCTGTAGGGACAAGTCTGGATATCTTTTTGCTTCTCGTTGAGGCAAGGCGGGTCAGAACAGTTGCACTATTACCGTCTGAGACGGCAGTCCGCTTGAGCGGAACGGGGTATTACAGTACCCGCTCCAAGTCTGCGAGTCGCTGGTTGTAAGAATCCATGGTAGATAACAGCCTCGTACTGCTATGAACCATTGAATCCTGCATCATCGTCAGCCTCTCGCCCATCGATAGCTATGATGCCTGTAGCTCCATGATGTTGCGGTCTGTCGAGGCTCTAATATCATTTGTCAAATCTCGGAGATCCGTAATGCTGCGGTCGAGCATATCGAATCGTGCGATGAGCGTCGGATCGTCCTCATGCGGCTGGGACCGGGGCTGCCCCTCCATCCTTCGCAGCAACTCATTACGGAGAGACACAATCTGATGGTCAAGGGCCTCCTGGACACTGGCCGACGACTGTGAGGGCTGCGTGGAATGCGCAGCTGTCGGGGAGGCCCTAGATGACTGCGTCGCAACCAGGGCGTCATAGGATCCTGTACCGTAGTACGTACCCCTTTGGAGACCACCAACTGCGGTCACCCACAAGTCGTCCGCCGACGGAGCTGGAGCGGGCTGCGAGGAAGTACCAGCCTCTCCAGGTGTAGGTGCACTAGCAGTCGCCCGCTCACGCAGCCTAAGATACTCGACCTAGAAAGGTTTGGCCACCGTACTTGTTCCTCAGAAATTGGCCTAGGCGTCTCTGAACCGACGATGGACGATATCTATACAGAGATAATTATTTTGATCAAAAAAATTAATATACGATGAATAAAGAAATACACGATATATATAAGAGTTACTTTGTACCGTCGGCCCAAATCTCTGTCCTCATCTCCTCCGGAGGTGCGCATGGAGGATCTTGCTGATGCTGGGACAACGTGGGTACGACCTCCTCGACATGCTCATCTGTCCCCATGGTTTCGTCAACAGGAGGAACGCTGGACGAGGGAGTACTATCACGCATGGAACTACTCGTCCCAACAGTCGGAGATGTGAGTGATCGATATACTGGAGTACTGGGCGACGATGATCCGGAACCAACAGTAGGCAGTACCGGAGGAGCACTATGTCTACCTCGGGACCTGCCGAATCCTCCGCGTCGTCCTGTCATACCTGATAACAACATATGATGAATATAGAAAAACACAAATATATAGTACATTCTACAGTCAAAATGTGATGCTTATCTTAAAGCATTCTACAGTCAAAATATAATACATATCTTAAAGCATTCTACAGTCAAAATATAATACATATATTCGTTAAAATAGTACATTCTACAGTCAAAATATAGTTACATTCTACAGGCAAAATATTTTATTTTTAATCATCTTCAGAAAATTTATCTTGTTCGCCTTCCTCGTCCTCCTCTTCCTCTTCCTCCTCCTCGTCTTCACTTTCATCTACTTCGTCTTCCTCTTCGGATAATTCTACATCTTCTACATTATTACTCGTGTAATGGGTAACTTTTGTTGAGTCCATATCTACAATATTTATAACAAGAGGTAGATCGTCCTCCTGATAAGCTATTTCGTCAATGTCAAAGGTATTTCTAGCTTTAGTCTTGCATACTGCCCACCAATCTGACCTCGCTGTCCCCCGTCTAGGATAAGTTGTGAAGTACACGAGCTGAGTCTGACTTGATAGGACAAATGGTTCGTAGCCTTGATATCTACGCTTGTAGTTTATATCCACAAGGCCATGTTTGTCAATTTTTTAACCTTGATCTTGAATCGGATCGAACCATTCATACTTGAATAGCACGATATTAGCAGGTTTTATGCCATAATTATATGTCAACTCCACAATCTCTCGTAAGATGACAAAGGAATCATTGCCTGGATCGACGTCTTTGTAGTTCGAAGATTTGATACACAAACAACTATTTTTCGTGGAATCAAGATCCAGAAAGCTGTCTCTGATATGAGCATTTGTTGACTTGAACCTGAACCC
Organism: Iris macrosiphon; assembly: GCA_036927795.1. Classification (NCBI taxonomy): domain Eukaryota; kingdom Viridiplantae; phylum Streptophyta; class Magnoliopsida; order Asparagales; family Iridaceae; genus Iris; species Iris macrosiphon. The sequence goes on from JAYESA010000005.1 coordinate 257,252,876, forward strand.
ATTCACACAGAAACTTGGCCATATTTTAACGACAGTAATTGGTCCCTTGACTAGAGTTCTAATAGATTCAGTCTCGGGTGTTATTAAACGATCGACCTAAATACCAAAGTAGCGATAGTAAGTTATTTGTTTTGCAAGTGCAGAATTAAAAAGTAATTATCATGCATCATACATATGCGCTCAACCAAGAAGGAAAATGGTATCTCATTTCTTGTTCTACTTCTCTATCTCTTATGTAGGGTCAAACCGACCTCAACTCATCATTATATGTGCTGAAAAATAATGAAGCAACTGCTGATTAGTAGCATTATAGTATCTTATACTATTACATTGAGATGATGTAAACGTGGACGTATTAATTTCTTACCCCTCTAGCTTCTCTACTTCATCCTCGTCGCAATTGAGTAATATATACAACTGAGCAGCCCTTAGCTCGTCGTCATTCAAATATCTCTTCTTCATTTTTCCCGAAGGCTTTTCGGATGCATTGAATACTTTGAGTATTGCATCATTAGATTTCTGATATGCGTCATCATTTCTCGGAGCTTTCGTTCTATTAGTAGCAACATGCGGTTTAAAATACGTCGAGCAAAAGTTTGTAATCTCCTCGAGAATATAATCTTCACAAATAGAGCCCTCAACCCGTGCCTTATTTTTTACCTTTCTCTTTAAGCGATTCAGATGCTGCTCGAAGGGGTACATCCACCGATAACCGACAGGACCACCAATATGTGCCTCATAGGAAAGATGAATTGGCAAATGCTCCATAGAGTCAAAGAATCCAGGAGGAAACACCTTCTCGAGCTTACATAGTGTTACCGCAATGTTCTTCTCTTGCTTTTCTAGACGATCGACGAGCAACTTAGTACAATAGAGATCTCTGAAGAATATGCTCAGCTCTGTCAATGGGTCCAAAACGACCAGCGGTAAGAATTTCCGAAATGCAATCGGAATTAACCTCTCCATGAATACGTGACAATCGTGGCTCTTTATACCCACCAGTTTGTTCTTCTTGAGGTCGACGCATCTTCTCAAGTTCGACACATACCCGTATGAAAACTTTAGACCCTGAATCCACCTACAAAGTCTCCCTTTATCCTCTTTCTCCAGTGAGAAAACTGACTTAGGTTGCTTTAACTTTCCATTTCCCTCCTCTATCAAATGCAATACAGGACGTCTACATATTTCTTCTAAGTCGAACCTGGCCTTCGGATTATCTTTCGTCTTCCCCTTTACCTCTATTACAGTATTAATTATGTTATCAAACACATTCTTCTCGATATGCATGACATCAAGGTTATGTCTGATCAGATTGGTGCTCCAATATGGCAGATCCCAGAATATACTCCTCTTCGTCCAGTTATGGGTGCGACCAAATCCGTCACACTTGTACCCCTTAGCAGGATCTTCGATAGCACTTGGTAAATCTTTTACCTCTTCCCATAATGTGTATCCGGGCCACCATGGCAGTGGATTGGCCGTCTCCACAACTCCCGTACGAAAAGCATTCTGGTTTCTCCGGTACGGATGATCCTTCAGCAAAAATTGTCGATGACAATCGAAGAAGCACGGTTTACCTCCGTGTTTCAAACGAAAAGCCTTAGTACGGTCCATGCAATACGGACATGAGAGACGACCATGGGTGCTCCATCCCGATAACATTCCATAGGCCAGAAATTCATTAATGGTCCACATAAGTGCTGCCCTCATCTGAAAATTCTGCTTTCTAGAAACATCGTACGTGTTGGCACCTACTTCCCACATCTGATTGAACTCATCTATCAAAGGCTGTAAATACACATCGATGTTCCTCTTCGGATTGTTCGGACCCGGGATAATAACGGTTAGGAACATATATGGAGTCTTCATGAACATCCAAGGCGGTAGATTGTACGGAGTGACGATCACAGGCCAACACGAATACTGGAACCCCGAAAGTCCGAATGGGGTAAAACCGTCAGAGGAGAGCCCCAATCTGACATTACGCGGATCTTCGGCAAAATGTGCATACTCTCGATCAAAGTGCTTCCATGCTTCTCCATCGGATGGATGATCCAATACTCCTTCGATCTGTTTTCGCCTGTGCCAACTCATGTTTTCTGCAGTCTCCTTAACCATAAACAACCACTGCAACCGCGGCGTCAAAGGCAAGTAGTGCATCGAATCGGTAGGCTTCCTTGCACCGACAGACTTTCCTCTAACAGTGGCCTTGTAGCGATCAGCACCACAGAATCTGCACGCATCTTCATCATTGTCGTCTTTGTAGTACAACATGCACCCGTTGCGACATGCATCGATTTTCTCGTATCCCATCCAAAGCGATCTCATCATCCTCTTAGATCGATAGAAGTCTTTAGGCAACTTTGCACCCTCAGGCAAGATCTCTATAATCAAATCGATCAGTCGATTATAGCATTCTTACGACATGTTAAAATCGGACTTGATGCTCAATAATCTTGTAACCACCTCCAAAGGTGAATGATCCTCACGACCAGGATATAGTGGAGTCCTTGTATTCTCCATCAACTCCATAAAATTTGTAGTATCGGTATTCGGTGCCTCCTCACCTGCATCATAATTGTCTGGATTGCAACTAGGTCCTGCCGTATCATAATTGTCCGGATTAAAACTAGGCCCCGCCGCATCATAAACCATGTTCACCCACCCGTCGTCGTAAGCATCGTGGTCGTAGACATCCATATACGGCTCCACATAATACTCCGACTCCGATGCTAGAGACACAAGTTCTCCGTGCGCGGTCCACTGATAGTAATTTGGCGTGAAGTCCTTCGAGTACAAATGATATATGACTTCCACTTCTGGATGATATTTCCTGTTGCGACATCTCACACACGGACACTTAATTTTGGTACCATCCATGTACTGAGGGAACGCCTTGGCGAACTGCAGGAACTACTGTACACCCTCATTGAATTCATCCCGTACACCGCATATGTCATCAGGATGACGGTTGTACATCTACGAACGATGATGCAGATAGTAATTCATATCCATTTCTAGATACTTCTGCAAAAATGACAGTATATATCATATAAATTATTACATACAGTGGTTTATCACCTAACTTTATAACTTAACCGTACTATAAAAATCATAACTGATATAATACATACTTTCATTTATCAAAACTGCAGCTGCCCCCAACCCCATAGCACTATGAACTGCACTATAAGTGTGCAGTCAACACACTACAGATAGTGTCCCATACTACAGAACTGCAGCTGTCCCCAACCACACTCCTAGCTCACTGACTTACCTCAGCATGCTCCAATGCACATTGGGCTGATGTGCCTCAAGTCTCCCCCTGCTCACTGCTAGTAATCAGTGCTCACTGCTGCTGTTACCTCTACTTGGCATGCTTACATGTGTACCTCAATCTATGTGCTTGTGGGCACTCAAGCCCCTCACATATTCACTATTGCACATCTAAAACCCAACTTGAGTCACGCGCGCTCACTGATACACTTGTATCAGTATACACCATCTCCTCACTCATTTGTTGCTAACATAGGACACCACTATGATACCCTCAACTTTGATGTACCCTCCCTGCATACTTCAATAACACTCTCACACACACTCTAACCAATCCAATTACCAACAACTCATGATCCGACTTCCTATCATATTGAACATTCAACCGAAAATGAGATACAATCAAGCAGTGCAGTGCAGTGTCGTGCTGTGTCATGCCTTGCCTTGGAGCAATCAGAGATTCAAATAGAGATTATTTCCACCTTTTCATTTTGAACAATCATAACTCACTCTTGGAGCTTTATTTGTCATGATGTTAATTTCTTGACAGTTCTTTCTGATGATGTGATGATGCAGGTGGTCACAGATAGCAACACACCTACCAGGAAGGACCGACAACGAAATAAAGAACCACTGGAACTCCTACCTCAAGAAGAAAGCAAATCCTTATTCATCCTCCAATTCTCAAGACTCGAGTACCAACCATGTCCTCGTCGACGCCGCCGTCGTACATGAATCACCATCGCTTGTCGACTCGGGCTAGTAAGCCCTAACCCTAAACCTAACCCCATGTCAAAAAACCTAACCCTAACCCTAACCCTAGGTCCTGATCAGTGTCAGTGTCAGTGTGTATGTGTGTGTGTGCCGTGTCTGTGTCTGTGTCAGTGTCTGTGTGTGTGTGTCTGTGTCAGTGTCACATGTGTCCTGTGAGAGAGAGAGTTAGGGTTTACCTAGAGCTCGAGGAGAAGAAGGGGGATGCCGGAGTAGCCGCGGTGGAGAGCCGGTCGACTGAGCGGGGGGGCGGGGGAATTTTTTTTTTGTTTTTGAAATTTTGACAGATGGGAAAAAACAAAACCGAGCCCTAATTAACCAAATTTTAGCGACGTTTAGCGACGTCCAATAAAAATGTCGCTAAATTAAATTTTAGCGACGTCATGGACGTCACTAAACACGTTGCTAAATATTTTTTATATAAACGTAGCTATATACGTCGCTAAAAGTCGCTAACTTAGACATATTAGTGACGTTTAGCGACCTTAATTGAACTTATAGCGACTTATCTTTTGAAATCTTAATAAAAGTCGCTAAATGTTGCCATTTAGCGACGTCTAGCGACATTTTTATATGGAGTCGCTAATTTATATATTATTAGCAACGTTTCTTTTGACGTCGCTAAAATACGTCGCTAATCCCGCTTTTTCTAGTAGTGCATGACGTATCATCTACGGAGTCGGAGATGCTAAAGATCGGTACACTGCAGTACTCTGCGACGAGAATCCAAAACCAGAAGCCTGTACCGGAGGAGCACTCCATCTAGAGGATCGACCTCCAAATGATCCGCGTCGTCCGGCCATACCCGATAATAACATATGATGATAAAACAAATATACAGACTTATAATAGTTCATATAAATAGACAGACCCGGAGTAACCCTCCGTTGAATTTTCTGGGTACAAAATATCATAAAAGTATATAAAATATCACAGTCACACAATAAACACAAAATAAAAGTATCACAGTCACACAAAAAGCACAATATAAAAGTATCACAGTCACACAATAAACACAATAAAAGTATCACAATTACACCATAAGTCTTATCCAATTTCTCAATCTCTCAAGAAAATTCTATACGCTGGGGCAGAAACCAGTCCCTCAGATACTTCACATAAGCAGCATCTAGGTGATCAATCTCCGCTATAGGTGCTGGGTGACTGAAACTCTCCCTCTGAGATGGTACCTGCACAACAGTAGGAGGTACCACTTCCTACTTAACAGTAGGAGTTGACACTTTCTCCTTAACAAATGCTTCCAATTTAACAGTAGGATATTTTACTTCCTCCTTAATAGTCACTTCCTCCTTAACAGTAGGAGGTACCACTGCCTCCTTAACAGTAGAAAGTACCACTCTCAAGCGACATGTACGTGCTCGGATCATGGGTACCATCTGGTAAGATAAATAGAAACAAAGAATATAATTAATAACAGATATAAATATATGTATCCATATAGTTAAAATAGATGTTACATTCTACATTAAAAATACAGTACATGGCTAGAGTTCTAAATGAATTTCATTTTATTTTTAATCCTCTTCTGAAAATTTATCTTCTTCGTTTTCCTCATCCTCCTCTTCCTCTTCCTCTTCCTCCTCATCTTCACTTTCATCTACTTCGTCTTCCTCTTTGGATAATTCTACCTCTTTCATACGATTAGACGTGTAATGAGAAACTTTCGTTGAGTCCACATCTACAATATTTATTATAATAGGTAACTCATCCTCCTGATGTTAGTGTTAGTGTTAGTGTCCGCACGCGCGCGCGCGCGCGCGTGTGTGTGTGTGTGTGTGTGTGTGTGTGTGTGTGTGTGTGTGTGTGTGTGTTAGGATTAGGATAGGGTTAGTGTCCGCAGCACCGAGATATCCACACACACACACACTCACTGCACTGTGCACAAGTGTGCATTTTATAACACCTCACTTGATACCCAAAACTGCGTCTAATTAACTCAGATAGGTTTAGGGTTTGTGTCATATCTCGGCTTTGGATTATGGTCTGTGTCATGTCCTGTGTCATGTCATAACCAAATTTCCACTCTCCCACTACCTGCAGCACTTCTCATATAATCTAATATCCCGACCACATCCTATATATATAATATCAAAGGAACCCCCCAAATTAACGGGTATGAAGTATAAAGGTATAATCCAGCATCTTGTCGCTAATCCAACAACCCGTGTGCACTACACTTCTCATATAATCCAACATCCCGTTGCTAATTGGACAAATTTTAGTAGTGACTTGATATGCACACGCATACACACGCACACATACACATGAACATACGCATACACACGAACACACACACACACTATTCTATAGTCAAAAGCCAATTATATGATACTCAACAACATACAATACTAAATTCAAAATAAAATCCTATCAAACAACTATACAGCTTATTTATGGGTGTTGTATTATGTGTGTCCATGTGTGTGATACACTAGTGCAACCAAATTTCTTAATTATGCAATCAAACTTCCATACTAACTAGGGTGTGTCTCCATGTATTTCCAGGTGTGTCTCCATGTATGTTCGTGTCCATGTATGTCCATTTGTGTCCGTATGTGTCCATGTCCATACGTGTCTATATGTGTGTCTGTGTTAGTACGAATCGTGTCATGTAGGGTTGTATCATGTGTGTGTCTATGTGTTCGGATCCATATGTCAGGGTTATGGTTGTGTCCTGATTGTGTCCAGTATGTGTGTGTGTGTGTGTCCTAGTTGTATCCGGGTTTGGGTTAGGGTTTATCAAGCCGGGAGGAAGGGAGGAGGAGTGCCTGAGAGAGGGGTCGACGGAGAAGGACCACGCCGGAGGGGAGAAGCCGTGCCGGAGGGGGAGGAGCCGCGTCTGGGGTCGCTAGTGTCGATGTTGTGGGGCAAACACGGCAGCATCGGGGTGGGGGACGAGGGAGGCGGTCGAGGGGGTGGGTGGGTCGTCGAAGTCGCGGAGGGTCGCCGGGGGAGGGTGGATCGCCGGTGTGGGCGTGCGGGAAACGAAAAGTTGGAAAAAGTTGGGGGAAAAAGAAATGAAAAGTCGAATAGACGAGGGAACCCTATATTCAGTAATTTAGCGACGTCCGCTCGAGACGTCGCTAAAAGTTGCTACATTTTAAATATCCTGCACCATATAATTGTTGGAGTCGCTAAAAGTCGTTGTTTTTAGCGGCGTCTAAATTGAACGTCGCTAATTGAAAAAAATTACGACGTTAGCGACATCGCTAAAAATATCACTAATTAAAAAATAACCAATGTCGATAAAAACGTCACTAAATGACACTAAATCGAAAAAATTAGCGACGTTAAAGAAGCTTACAACGACTATTCTTTAAAAAATGAAGTACAGTCGCTAAACGTCGCTATGCATCGCCAACAGCGACGTATAGCGATGCTTATTTTTAGAGTCGCTAAAGTCTTTAACATTAGCGACGTTTTATTACGACGTCGCTAAAAACGTTGCTATTTCATCATATTTTGGTAGTGAGAGAAAAGTCATATATATATATACTAAGAGAGAAGAAAAGAGGATTTAGTCATGGGTTCACCCAAAATGAACCGAACCAAAGGTCCATTCTACATGTGGGTCCTAAACGGGGTCTATGGCAATGTCAATGGGTATTCTACTGGTCTCGGGTAGTCTCTCTCAACAACAGAAGAATAAAACAATAATAAAATGACAGGAACCAACATATGAAATACAGAAGGAATACATTATCAAGAAAAATTAAATTCTAGAAATTCAAGAAATATTAAATCTGGGATCGGGTGTGACACATACAGTGGTAGCTAGTCGACGAGAGACTATTGTAAGTCCATCTAAACAAAAATGTCAATTATCTAATGTACTAATGACAACTATATTGCTAGAATGTGTTTGGTGTATATTCTCCGATTACAATTCAGTTGATCACAAGTATATATAATTCACCAAGCATTGTTTATAGCACTAGCGGAAGAAGTAAAATTATGTTTTATTGTTACATTACTTATACAATTTCTAAATTTAGAACAATTATCAAATGATTGTCCGATAACTAATCCAGGAATTGTAGAATTATCACCATCATCATCTACATTTTCAACTAAATTATCATTGTTTTCATCATCATCATCACCCATTTATCTAATATATGTCCTTCTTCAGTAAATAAAATAATTTGTTGAGAAGAACTAGTACCCGAATTATTATGTTGGTAATCATAAATATATTCACTAGCTATATTATCCACTTTTGATGATACTTGAGTAACATATATATTTAGATACGATGATTGTGAATTAATTTTCAAGAACAAAATTCTCTGTTTTTAATCATCTAATAATAAAAATGTAGAACAAAAAACGTGTCTTAGAATAAATTCATATCGAATAGAACAACGTTCTATAATAAGATTGCGTAAATTTTCTACTATAATATTATGATAGGTTAAAAAGAATTTGGTTAAACCACCTTCGTAACATAGCCTATTTATTATACTTCCGTATGAGTATAGTATATTTTAGGCTACAATACATGACAAATAGATAAAAGAGTACTTCTATTGGGAGGACAACAATTTAGCAAGCTTTTCTAGGAGGACAACAATTTGGAAAGATTTTGTAGAGAGGAGGGGAGCTTTTGTGGGGATGAGACATTTGTGAGAGAATTGTAAGTAGCGTGCTGGTGTGTTGGTAGAATCATCTTCTTCTCCTTTATAAACTATGCTCATAAAGTCGTTGCCTCAATGGTGGTTTTAAAAATAAAAAAAAAATCCAACCAATGAAATTATATCCAACGGTCGAAAAAAGAAAAATAAACACGTATATCCAACTAAGTTAGCATCTCATTACTTATATGCTTCCATGCCATTAGACTTTGTCGTTTCAATTTTCATTAATGACATGCCATCACACGCTATTAGATTTGGCGTTTCAAACCTAACACGTCATATTAATTGACATTCTGTTTTTCATTTTGTTTTTCCAGACTTCTTCTACCCATAATAATATACCTAAAATTGATTCCTTTAAATATTAAAAGAAAAAAAAAACTGAACCTAATAACAAATAATCCGTCAAAAGCAACCAAAATATTCTTGTCTGTGTTCTAAACTAACTCAATGAGAGAGATCCCACAGAGAGGTGCTGAGCCTTGTTCTAAAAAATTATGAGTACTTGCAACATTTTTAAAAGTTACAAACAAAGGAGAAATACTCTTAACATATAAAAGAAAGAAAGAATATTTTAGCAAATATTTTCACTAAAAATATTAAAATTAATATATACTTCTACTTAGAAAAACTAATAAATATTTTTATTATATGTAAAAATAAAAAAACTGATCAAAAAATAGGAATATATCTTAAAATTATTCTGTACAAATAATGAGAGCATTTATTAAAAAAAAATAGTGGAAGTATATATTAGTTTCAATAGTTGTATTGTCTAAAAAGAATGATGACCACTAAAACAGTGGGGAACATTTTCAGATATGATGATGATAGCCAATGAGTTGGAATGGAATCCAACAAAGCAACAGGTGCATCCTCTGATGAAAGAAGGCTTTAATAAACCTTTTTTATTATATTCTTATTTTTCTTCTTCGTCAGTATTTATTTAAAAGGACACTTGTTTTGCAGAAAGGACTTTTTGGCACACAGTGACAGTGATACACATGATAAAGGAACTTTTCCTTTAATTTTTTTTTTCCCTTTAATTGCTGCAGACTATAATGAAGAATCATGACGTGATTTGATAATTATACATAATGATTTTTGAGAAATAAAGCACTTAAGTATTACTTATTAATGACAAGGAAGGAAGGAAGGAAGGAAGGAAGGAGGGAGGCTTTGCCTTCGACACCGGCGCCGACTGCGCCATCACTTTGAATAAAGGAAGTAATGAATGCTAATTATTATAAAAGAATATTTATACTTTAGATTATAAATATTATTTGAATTTCCAAAAAATAATAATTATATTTATGTTAAAAGTGTTATAAAAAATATTTAATAATTTTTTTAATACATTCAAAAATATTATTAATTATTTTAAAGATTTAAATACTAAATTTATAATTTATATAAGACTCAGAGTCTAAATATTTCTGTTATAAACAGCAGATCGCATGTAGTAGGAGATGTCCTATAGTAGAGAGAGATGGCGGAGATTTTCGCTCTATTTTTCTCATAATTAATCACACTTCTAAGGTCACGGTGTATGATTGGTCAGGCGGTCCAGAATCCGGTCCGGATCTGACACGATCAACGATTGGGTCGGTTCGAACTCGATCAATGTCTTGGTCTAACACTTTCCGAGTTCGATCTTGGTCTTTCGACCCGCAAGTCCAGTGCGACCCGAATTACTTCCTGGTGGGGCCGGATAAATCCGCAAAATCCGGTCAGATCGATCCGGACCGGACCGGTCATCGATCCGGTCCAAGTCCGATCCAGACCTGGGTTGACCCAAATTTTGTTTCAATATATTCGTTAGGGGATATTTTGACCAAAACGAGAGTATTTTTATCAAAATATTCCTTTTTTGGCTATTTTTGGCCGTCTTAGGTGTATTTTAATCATTTTTTAAAATGGCCAAAATATTCTTATAACAATATATTTTAAGTGTATAGGAGATCATTTTGGACAAAAAAATTTCTATAAATATGCCATAATTTATGAAAATTAAACACAACAACATTTTTTTTTCTCTTAGAAAATTTAGTTACAAAGTAATTTATGAAGATTGAAGTAACAACTTTTTATATTTTCAAGTGCTACTTTCTGGAGTCCAAACTACAATGTTCTTGAGGCTTCAATTTGTGCGAATTTTTTTGGAGGCTTCAAGTTGACGTTTCAAGTAATTTTAATATTACATAATAGTTTTTTTTTTCTGATTCAGAATTTTTCTTTTCTCTCTCTCTCTCTCTCTTTTGGTAGAAAAATAAATTGAGTTATTTGTATTACCCCCTCCCCCATTGCTAATTATATCTCCACTACCCTCCTCCTATATTTATTTTAATTAGCACTATCCCTCACTGCTGTAATTATAGCCCCTCCTCCCAAAAAAAAATGTTTAGTTTTTTGAGAATTGGAGGATAGTGCTAAATTAAAAAAATTGGGGGGGGGGGGGGGTAAATACAAATAATTCAAATAAATTCTTCTCCTCATATTTCTTCCAAAAAAATAATTTTAAAAATATGGATGCTACTGGTTCTAACTATCCTTATGGGGTGATTCGGAACAAACTTTTGCTTATTATGCTAATTTGTTTGAAAATGAATCTATTTCTGATTTTGTGCCACCGACACAAATGTCACATCTTAAAGTTAGGAGTATGGCTACAAATGTTACAAATAGAAAAAAAAAAAGTTTTATGGATTTGTTATGAGAAATTATATGTCAATGATAGTAAGGGCGTACCGATTTTAGATCCAAAAGATTAAAAAAATATAGCTAAAGGTGAACAATGCAAGAAATGTAAGCTAATTTACAAATAGAAAAAAAATGTAAGCTAGTACTAGAGCAGATACTATGAAAATCTTTCAAAATAAAAATGCTGCTTTAAAAGAAAGTTTTGTACATGTTAGTAAATTTGCTCAAACTTCTGATATATAGACTACCAAACAAAATTATGCTTATATTTGTATCTCGACATATTATTATATCCAAAATGAAAGTTGCAAAAATGTATTATTATTTGTCTTCGACTTTTAGAATTTTTACATACTGGCACTGTAATCGGTGGCGGTATAATGTAATTTTTACATAAATATGATATTCACAATAAATTTTTTTAATTTTTTTTTATTATGCCAGTAATAACAGTTATTTTATTAATGTTTTAAAATTACAATTTTTGCCTATGCTAGAAGGTCGATTTTTTCATGTTAGATATACTTGTCATATTAGTAATTTAATTGTACAAGAATGCCTTCAATTCTTTCAAGTAAATTTATAAATTGTTAGATTATGTTTACAAAGTTTGAACACTTTTGCAAGTAGGCAGCAAGGTTTTAAAATTTTATGTGCATAATATGATATTACTTTTAGGAGATTTGCTAAGGATTCACCACATAGTAGAATTCTACTTATTTAGTGTTAAATTTTTTTATTAAATTTAAAGATGTTATTACAAAATATTATTATAATGTTAATCCTATTTTGATTATCAAGTAATTGAAAATGATTGATTAATTGCTAGTTCCATTTTTAGAATTATTTTACAATGATACGTGTACTTTATTTGGAGTATACTATCCAACTTCTCCTTTAGCTTTAACAGAAATTATTAACATTTCTTATTTATTTTGTAAATATAAAAATGTTCTTGGTTTTGATTATGTTATTTTTAAAATGGAAGCAAAATTTCTAAAAAATTGCAGTGATATACCTTTCCTATATTGGTTGGCTTCAATTTTTTATCCTAAGACTAAATTAGATGGTGTACTTAGTTTATTAGACGAGTTTAATGACAATATGAATATTGAGGTAGGTACTTTAAAAGTAAAAATTAAAGACGTTTTAGATAGTTTAATTACTTTATATGAAAAAGAGTTGTATCGAGTCGGCTCGGTACAACCGTTCAAGGTAGTAGTAGTAGTAGTAGTAGTAGTAGTAGTAGTAGCTCTAGTTTTATGTCTAAATTATCACATGTCATGACCCGCACCCGAAAAATCGGACATGAGTCATGGTACGTCCAGCCTACGCCGCAGCATCGACGGTAGAACGCTGTCTAGGTCTACTATCTAGCTAACAATCTTACACATTCAATATATATACCTATCAAGATCTCAACTCCAAACGGAGGAGCAATA